>WNYE01000054.1:0-293058 GCA_021396245.1 Sporothrix humicola | reverse complement strand
AGATAGTATGGAGTGCCTGAGCCAGTTATTGATGATGCGGAAGGTCTCTTGTTTTTTTTTTTGGGGGGGGGGGGGGGGGGGTTTTTTTTTTTTTTTTTTTTTTTTTTTTTTTTTTTTTTCGATTAAACATTTGATTGAATTTCCAAGTACAAATACAAAATATCCAAAACCAAACACTAAATCAAGCCTCCAAACTCCCCTGCTCGTGACATGCGCCAGAATTAACATGGTATCATAAAAAACGTAGAAATGCGCTCACAAGAACGCTGCAAATGAACAAGTAATAAAACAAAAATACAACGAAACTCTGACCACCCGCCTAATGCCCACTCGGCTTGATCTGGCGGCACCAGTCGCGGCCGTGCGCGACCTGCCAGTTGCACAGGCCGACCTCCATGGCCATGCCCAGTAGGCCGGCAATGCAGATGCCGCCGCTGTCACTGACAGAAGTGGCGCCCAGGCTAAACTCGCGGTCGGCGGCCGGCACGGTCTCCATGATCTCGGCAAACGTGTTGACGTAGACGGCGCCGCCCAGCAGGCCTTCCCAAAAGACGATGAGAAAGACAATGTAGACGGAGGGCAGGAACGAATCGAAATACAGAGCCTGGGCGGTCAATATGGCCAAGTTGACGACCTGGAGGAGCGACGGAAGATAAAGATGGTGGATGCGGTAGAATGGGGTCGAAGAGCGCGAGATAAAGACGCCGAGCTGGTAGAGGAAACCGTAGAACGGGTAGAAAGCGCGGAACTCGGTGAAAGGGGACGACTCGAGCGGGAACAAGAGAGTTGGGGCGACGCCCTGGTTGATGGTGTACTCGGCAATGTAGACCAACAAGAGAGGGAGCATGTATGGGAAGAAGAGAGCGCGCGCCCGTCGTAGGTTGGCCTGGAAAGAGGCGGTTGGTGGAGGAACATGCGGATGTGCTGCGAGAATAGACTCTTCGTCGTCGGCGGCGGCAGCGGCGGCGTATGCTCTTGCTGAAGACGCAGACGCAGAAGCACCGAACCGATCGTGGTTTTCGTCGTCGATATCGCTGTCGTCGTCCTGTTCTCCGGTTCCTGGGACAGGCGTGTACTGTTGCTGTTCCTTTGGCAGCCCAGTACTTCCCATGGCAGACTTCATCGGTCCCCTCGGGAGCAGGCCAAAGAACGTCACCAGCATGACGATTGGAAGCACGGCCGATGCCAGCAGACTCGCCCGTACCGAAAAGCCCAGCCAGTCGGTCAGCAGGACATAGAGGCCAGCACCTACCAGGCCGGCCGCACCCGTGCCGCTGCCCCAGGCCGCCAGACTCAGCGGGCCGTAGTAGTGCGTGAGCCCCAGGAAACTGAGCTCGCCGCCGCCGCTGCTCAGACTCGCCAGCACAACGCCCGTCAGCTTGACCGCGACACTCGCCGTCGCCGGCGTCGTCGCCACCAGCAGCATGCCCGCCGACGACAGCGCGACAAACACGGGGATGCGCGCGGCATAGGGCACGCGGTGGATAAAGTAGGGCGCGACGAGTTTCGTGGCAAACGAGGGCAGCACGTCGGCGAGCAGGACGACGCCTTTGGGGAGGGTGCCGACCAGGTCCTGGGCGGCCGACAGGATGATCACGTAGAGGACGTTGTTGATTAACCCTGCGGCGGATGTTAGCGGCGTAGCAAAAAGATTGACAGCAATGCAGTGCTTACCAAAAAGCCAAAAGGAGATAAACACAGAGGTCCGGCCGGAGACGAGCGCCTTCAAGCGCGCACGGTACAGAGCCCACGACGACGCGGGCGAGCCCGGCAGCGGCAGCAGCAAACCCGACGACGACGGAGACCGGAACATGGCTGAAGGTGGAGCGGCAAATCTGTTGTCGTGTGAGGACATCGAAGGAAGCGAAAAGTCGCCAAAAGGGAGACCGGACGGGAGAGAGATTGGTGAAGCAGGTGCAACGTCAAAGGTCAGGAGGCTCGAGATAAGGATACTGCCGGGCGGTGAGTGCGCTGAACAGCCTGGTCCAGGCTATTTCAGGGCGCTGACGTAGGACAGTTTGATAAGGGGAGATCAGGTGTAAGGGAACCAGGGTGCTGGGGGAAATAGCGCCTGATTGGCCAATATTAGCTGGCTGTCAGGTGCTACAGCGAACTGGGAGCTTCTGGAGCTTCTGGCCTCGGTGTCGCATACGCGTATTGTTTCGACGCAGGGCGTTTTGTTTGTCAAAAGAATATATTAAGATGTCTCGCTGTATATATATTCAGATTTATTTACCTTGAGATGTTTATGAAAGTTTACAGGCTTTAGGCAGACAAATATCGTGAATGCTTGCTTCTCAGCATCTCTTCTTGACATGTGATTCTCATCGAAACAGCCAGCACAGAAGAGGATCAAACTGAAGCTTTGGCCACGCCAGCTGAAGGTCGAAGATATGAGGGAGTGGAAGCTACGAATAGAAAAGAGACGTCAAAACGTAAGATAGATTAGCTGTTGTCTGCCCGTGTTGTCCGCCCCAACAGAAGCTTAATTTTGGCTCGAGAATCAGCCTTCCGCCCCAATCAAGGTTCCTTCCGTCTTGACTTCATTTGACTGTAGGATACTTCTTTCCACTTCTGCTATTCTCACCACCCGTTCTTGCCTTTCCCAGAACAGGAAGCTTGTTCCTTCCATGCTGGGCCAACATGAAGAAGTCGACAAGTCGACCAAACACACGTGATTGTGCATTGAAGTGGCAGGTCACACGAAGCAACAAGTAGACGATCTATGCTTTTGAGAAGTCGATTTTACAACGGCTAGCGCCCCTAAAGATGCCGTTAGCTGCGGGGTTTTAGGGGTCTTTACGAGGGCGAGATGCGACAGAAGAGCTTGAGCTGCACAAATCGCTTGCTCACAAGCAAAACGACAGAAGCGAAGGCGAAAGCAAAGGCAAGAGCAAAAGAAGACTGCTCGGCCCACGTTTCGTCCGTTGTTGGGTGGGGAGAGCGGCGAGCTTGGCAACGTTGAAAAAAGAAGGAGCTCTCCTACGAGTCTCCTTTCAGTCTCCTCATGTTGTATCCGCTCCTGCCCGCCCGTCCCTCCACTACCCCCTACCGTTCCTTCCTGCAAGGCACCGGCGTTTCTTAAAAAGTCGGGGAGCTGCCAACACCGCTTCTTCTCTTCCCCTTTGAAATAAAAATCAAAACAAAAAGCTTCAATACGCCCAACCTAGAACACCATCCTAGACCTAGACTCCTCACCATCTCAGATCCGCCACACCTAGAACATCTTACTTACACCCTCGCATCCCTACTCTGGTCTCACCTATGTTCCTCTTCTAGCCTAGCCCCTTTCTCTCCTGCAAAAGCCATGGGCCACCACAACCGCCACTTTGCGGGCGACCGATATGCCAATGCCGGCGTCTGGGGCCCGCCGACGAGCACAGCCAAGTGAGTTGTTGTTGTTGTTGTTGACTTGTGCCGAGATTTGTTGAGATCTGTTGGGACTCAGATTGAGTTCTGATGGCTGCCTGCCGGCACATGCTTCGTCTGACCACCAAGCCACCCCAACCGTTCCTATGCTGACATGCTTTCCCACTCAGCTTCTGCGAAGAAGACTATGCCGTCACCCTCTACGTTGCCGAGTTCATGAACACCCTGACCAATCTTGCCTACAGTAAGTGCCCCACGAATCCCGTGTTCTGTCCAGCTTGCTCACAGTGTGTAGTCTACTTTGCCGTCCGCTATCCGGGCCCCCGGTCGCCGCCCGCCGGCAGCAAAAAGGGCACGCCGGCACCGCCGCCCTCGTGGAAGCACCCGGACCTGTTTTCGATTGCCCTCTATGTCCTCGGCATCCTGTCGTTCGTCTTCCACGCCACCCTCAAGCACAGCACCCAGTACGGCGACGAGCTCGCCATGCTGGTCTTGGCCGGCGCGCTCCTCCAGGGCAGCTGGGGCCCCCGCAGCGTCGTGGCTGGCATTGTCTCGTGGTCCACCGTCGCCGCCGCCTCTGCCCTCTACCTCAAGACCGGCGCCATCCTGCACCAAGTCTATGCCTTTGTCGGCATGGTTTTCGTCGTCGGCCTGCGCACCTTTTACCTGATTCTCGGTGACCGGCAGGGCAAAAAGGCCAAGCTCCCTTTTTCCTCAAAAGTCTACCTCAAGCGCTACGCGTGGTCGCTCTTCACGCTCGCGTTCGCCTACTTTATCTGGAACGTCGACCTCGAGGTGTGCAGCCACCTGCGCGAGTACCGCGCTGCCATCGGCCTGCCGTGGGCCTGGCTGCTCGAGCTGCACGGCTGGTGGCATGTGCTGACGGCGCTGGGCGCCAGCCTGTACATCCGTCTGCTGCGGGACCTTGACCCATGAACAAATGCGTCTCAAAGTGGCGATGGTAAATGACCGCGAGCTTAAAACTTGGTGTTGTGTATATTTTCACATTGTGGATTGGATATGGTCTTTTGCAGTGATTACGGGCTGCTAATACGTCTTTTGAGTAACTCTATATCTCACTTACACAGAGAAAAT
This sequence comes from Sporothrix humicola, assembly GCA_021396245.1. NCBI lineage: Eukaryota > Fungi > Ascomycota > Sordariomycetes > Ophiostomatales > Ophiostomataceae > Sporothrix > Sporothrix humicola. The sequence goes on along the minus strand of WNYE01000054.1, from coordinate 288,594 downwards.
ACAATAATAATGAATCCTATGAATAATGCAACAAAATGCAAGGAACGAGTGACTGGAATATTTCCATCGTGGGGCTCTCTCGGCAGGGGTGATGGTGCTGTGGAGGACGAATATTAGTGGCTAATACAGTGGTCGGCGGGCGAATCCTTAATTAGGTAAGCCACCCGCTATTTTTTCGGCCGGCGTCAACTGTTAATCGCCGCCACCGAGGTTGATCGATTGAATTCCGACAACGGCCTACAAACACAAATTTCGCAGCTTGACACATTCTGCAAAAGCAACAAGTTAGCAGACAACAACACAGATAGTCGAGTAACCAGACGTCAACATGCACCCAATCTCACGCCTCGCATTGCGCCGCGGCGCCGCCCTCCTCCCCTCCACGACTCCCCGCACATTCCTCGCCGCCCGCACACCGGCGACAACAATAGCCCTGCGCGCCTTCTCGTCCGCATGGGACGACCAGCCCGCCCCGCCCCGCCTGCCCCCCGAGCAGCAGGCCGAGTTTGAGCAGCTGGTCCGCAAGGCCCAGGAGTCGGCAGCCGCCGCATCTCTGGCGGATGCCGTTGCCGAGGCCAATGCGCGGGCAGAGGCAGAAGCCGCGGCGGCCGCCGCTGAAGAGGCTGGCGCAGTAGAGGCTGCAACATCAACCTCATCTACCCCCAAAGAGACACCCGCCTCCGCGCTCAACGGCAACCCCATTGAGGGCGTCTGGCGAGGTGCGCCCCCGGAATTCGACGGCGAGCGGAACCCCAAGACGGGCGAGGTCGGCGGTCCCAAGAACGAGCCGCTGCGGTGGGGCAGCTCTGGCGACTGGAGCTTCAACGGGCGGGTGACGGACTTTTAGGTTACGCGCGGACGAGAGAATAGAATGTACGATAGCTACAACATAGAATGGGCACCACTTACGACTATGTTTGAGTTATGATTGAAGAGAATAGGTGATATTGTGATTGTGCCTCGAAAGGCAGGTTGAGAAGAGCTACTAACAAGAAACTGAAACTGAAACAGAGAACCTATCGCTTTTTTGAAAGACTGAATAGAAAAGAATAATCCTACCGTACAAGAAGGGATAAAAAGTATTAATGCAGAACGCACGCAATAGTAAGTGAAAAGAGAACGCAGCGCCAAAGCCATCTCGTACCCACGAGACAAAAAACCGCTCTAAAAAATAACACGCAAAGAGTGATCAAAGAGAGATCAGAACGATCAAAGAGGAATAGAGGAATCGAGCAGCCAAAAAGCTGGACCTAGGCCAGGATTCATTCCCACAGGAAAGGACTGTTAAAGAGTGACAAATCCTAATTATCCATCTCGGCATCCGTCATGGTCGTGTCTGGGTCGTCCGCAGCAGAGGCTTCCGTCTCGCCCGAGTCCTTGGACGTTGTAGTTGCGCCTTTATCGCTGACATTCTTAGTCTCAGTCGCAGACCCAGTCACCGTCGGAGAGACGTTGGCCTTGTCCTTGTCCTTTTCGGCCGACTTATCAGCCGACGTATAGCTGCCGTCGATCTTAGTCGGGCTCGGGTCGGTAGAAACAACGTCCTTACTGTCGCTGGTGCCGTTGCCGTTAATGTTGGTCTCAGCAGCAGCCCGCTCGGCCGACCCGGGGCGGTTCTCCTTATCGCCTTCGCTGCCGGTATCGCCGGCCTTGCGCGGCGCAGGACGGAACCACTGACTGCCGCCTGTGACTGCGCCGGCTCCGGTTCTCTCAGCTCTTTCGGCTTCCGCGGCGACCAGATCGCCCGGCATCTCCGCGCCGCCGAACCCAAAGCCAATCTTGATATTCATTCCCTCCATCTGCACGGCCGACCGCTCCGCTTCGCACATCGCCTGCCGCATACGCTCGCGGCGCGCCTTACCGCGGAGCCGGCTCTGCGCGCCCGCGCCGTTGACGACCCACCGGATCTTTTGGATCTTGAAGCTCATGCCGTCGTGCAGCTGGTGCTGCGGCTCGTGCAGTTGGCCGCCCCACTCGCGGCTGCGGATGCCGAAGCGGGTGGTGGAGCTGTACTTGACAAGGGTGGGCAAGATTAGGAGTGTAACGTGGAGATCGCGGCCGGGCGGGATGGCCATGGGGCCCGTCTTGAGGGGCGCGGTCAACTCTTCGGGGGGCGGCTGGCTGCGGGCGAGCTCGGCGGCTGCGGCGGCGGCGGCGCGCTGTTTGCGGCTCGTGGTCTCCTTTGCATTGCCCAAGCTGCCGTCGGCCTGCTCGGCGAGGCCAAGCATGTCGACGTCGACATCATCGGGCCATTCGCCGCGGATCCAGCCACCATGAATACAGGCGGCCACCACGTCCGAGTCGTCGGTGTAAATGTCGGTGCCCCAGAGGGCGCGGCGGTGCGTAATCTCTTCGCGGGCGGCCGACTCGAGGAACAGCTTGTTGACCTTGACCGTCAGGATGCTGTTGGCCTTGTCCCTGATCATGTCGATCGGCAGTGGGCGAGGCGTGGTCGAGTACGGGTAGCGTGGTGGGCGCCCGGTCAGAGGATCGCACTTGCGCGCGGCCTTGAGCTTGGGCTCGTACAGGACGTCACCGAGGTACAGACGCGGCTGGTCGGCCACGCTGTCCATGACGGCCTTTGACAGAATAATCTGCTTGGGCTTGATGACGGCGGGCGCGGCTTGGATGGGCGCGACAAAGTTGCCATTGGGTTGTTTTGTGGGCGACAGGTGCGGTGCCTGCTGCGGGTGTTGGGGCGGTGAGGCTTGTAGGGGCTGCTGGAGAGCGGATCGGGGCACGTTCTGCGGGATCTGGGCGGTCGTGTAGTCGCGGGGATGGCCGGCCACGCTGGCAGGGAGAGGAACGGGAGTAGCGCCCTTGCCGTTCTTGAGGGCCGGCGAGGCGATCGAGGGAGAGGCGGTCTGGTCGGGGTGGTGGTGGTGATGGTGCGCGTGGTGATGACTGGAGTGAAGAAAAGGGTTAGCATTGTAAAGTGGCAACAGAAAAGAACACTGAGACAAAGAAATAACAAACAGGGACTTGGGCGCGTACTGATGATGGTGGTGGGCCGTCTTTGCGCGTTTGGTCTTGCCGGCGGGCGTCGTGCGGCCACTGCCGTCGTCCTCCGCGCCAGCGACAAGCTTGGAAGGATCGTCCTTGGCGACCTTGCGGCGCTTGCCCTTGGCAGGTTTGGCGGCGGGCTCGTTGGTCGAGTCGTGCGGTGTGCTATCCGAATCTTCGCGGCGCAAGGGGAGGCCACCCGGGCCACTGGTGGGACCGCCGTTGCCATTCGAGAAGGGCAGAGTGGCACCCGAGGTAATCGGACTGCTCAGACCCATGCCGACACCGTTTCCAATGCCCATATACATGCGGCCAAACTCGCTCTTAATGGAGGGCTCGCCTGCCGGGCCATGGATCTGGGACTGGGCACCCTGGACAGCCTGGGGCAGTGGGGAGACACGGCCACGAGAGCGATTCATCTCCTGGATCGCCAGCAGGTTCCGGGGCGGCAGGTGTGCAGGTTCGTCGGCCGACCGCTGGCGAGGTGGCGGTGCATCGTAGCCAGGGGGAGGCGCGCCACTGGCTCCACCAGCTCCGCCACTGTAGGCGACCGATGGCGGCGGCGGCGCATCGTCCATAGGGCGAGGCCGTGGGGGTACGGAGAAGCGTGGCGGGCCTTGCTGCTGTTGTTGCTGTTGGGGCGGTGGCTGCTGGTGCGGAGGCGGCGGTCCCTGGGGTCCTCCTTGCGGGCCCTGAGGGTGGCCGAGGCCCATCCGGTTGCGATCGGGCGACTCGTAAGGCGAAGGACCACCAGCCGGGTGGTGCGCGGGAGGGAGGGATGTCGGAGGGTAGCGGTCTTGGCCTGGAGGCGGTGGACCGTGCGGCGGGTACTGTGATGGCGGAGGAGGTGGAGGCGGCTGCTGGTTGTGGCCAGGGCCTGCCGAGGGAGGATAGTCGTTGGGACGGCCGTGTTCGTACGGACGGCCCTGCTGATCGTAGGGAGGGCGCCACGAGCCCTGGGCGTTGCGCGGGTCGCGAGGGTCACCGCGAGGATCACGGGGATCGCGGTGGTCATAAGGATCGCGAGGATCCCGCGCGTCACGAGGGTCGCGAATGTCACGAGGATCACGAGGGTCGCGAGGGTCTGCGCCGTAGGGAGGCATGCCCTGCTGTGGCCGTCTGTAGTCGGGACCAGCATGAGGGCCTGGAGGCGGAGGAGGACGGCCACCAGGATCGGAGCCGCCCGTGTTGGCGCGCTCTCTCCGCTCACGCTCGCGCATGTCCATCTCACGTGCCTGGCGCTCGCGTTGCTCCCATTCGCGTTCCCGCTCGCGTTCGCGTTCTCTCTCAGAAAGGTATGGAAGTTGATGCTGTGGTGGCGGGTGCTGTTGCGCGTGCTTGTCTTCGTACTTGTACATGCGGTTGCGCTGGTCGGGGCTGTACTCGGGCAGGGGAGGCCGTGGATCGTCGCGACGGCCGTAAGGGTCGGCGTGCGGTGGCGGAGGACCCGAGTGTTGCTGCTGCTGGTGTGGCGGAGGCTGCTGTTCGCCAGGAGGCGGTGGGCCACGCGGCGGGTAGGCCTTGGGCTGGCTGTTCGGACGCGGGATGCCTGCGCCCATCCGATCGTTGGGCGGAGGCGGGCCACGCATCTGTTGAGACGAGTACGAGTGTGGCGTGCCGTACCGAGGCATTTCGGGCGTTGTCGCGTACATGCTGCCCTGCTGAGGCGATGCGGCAATCGGCCCTCTTGGGTCTCTGGGGTCTCGTGGATCGCGAGGATCTCTGGGGTCGCGTCCGTCTCTCGGGTCGCGCGCGTCGTAGGGAGGTCTCTGGTGGTCGGGAGGCGTCTGTGGCCGGCGGTAGGGGCTGTAGTCGTTGGCGGCCGAGTGCATTCTCGGCGAAGCGTGGATGCTGGGCGCGTAGGCGGAGCCAGGGCCACTGCCGGGGGGACCCGTCGACGATGGCGGCTGTGGTGGAGGAGGGCCGTATTGTGATGGATGTGATGGACCTGACGGCTCGCGCGCGTGGCCCATGGACGGGCCGCCCAACATCGACGATATGGACATTGAGCTGCCCGAGCTGGCGGTGCGCGGAAGCGACGAGAGCGATGGCAGTTCACGCACCGACGGGAACGCCGAGGACGACGAGCCGACGCGTGGCGGCGGGAGTGGGTATGGATTGTGATGACCTGGCGGCGGTGGCGGACCGCCTGGGCCACCCGAGCCACCGCCGCTGCTGTTGTTGCTGCCGCCCTGCATCGGAGGGGGCGGTGAGGCCGAGTGTGGAGGCATGGCGCGACTTAACGAAGGAGCACTCGGGTTGCGGGAATGGTTCGACACGGAATGGGGAGGAGGGTCGCGATTGTTGTTTGAGCCGCCCGGGCTGGCGGTGTCGGGCCCTGAAGCGGAAGGATGCGATGGATACGCCGAGCGCGACTGAGCGTAAAAGGACGAGTCGGAGGGCCCTCGCCGATGGGCGCTGTGTTGTGGTTGATGATGTTGTTGAGGATGTTGTTGATGAGACGGGTGTGATGGATGCTGATGTTGCGAAAGCTTGTGATCGCCGTACGCGGCCGACGGCTGTGTGGAGGGAGAGCGCGAGTCGTGCGGAGGCGGGTATGCTCCACGGCCGTATTGCGGTGACGGATCGTTGCGCGACGGATAAGGATGTTGAGAATGAGAATGCGAGTGTGAATGAGAATGTGAATGGGACGACGACGAAGTAGTCGACAACGGTGGCGGTGGTGGCGCTTGGGGGCCTGGTGGCTGTCGGGAGTCCATGGCGCCGACTGAAAGAAGAGGAGAGGGAGAGAGAAAAAAGCGATGGTCTGGAAAATGACGGGGATGCTAGGAGCAAAACCCAAGGAGCAGAATCTGGGCGGAGCGGACTAAGGCTGCGTGGTTCTGGTGTTTCTGGTTGGTGATTGTCGCTCGCTATTTTGCTTAGCCCCAGACGCCAGGCAGGTGAGAGCAAGCCGAAGAGGCGATAAAAAAGAGACTAATTAGGGCGATGATCGCAAGGCAGTTGAGTTGGCGTTGGTTTGGCAAAGCTCAGCTCCCTGGCGTGTTTCGGTGTTTCGAGCGCTTGGTCTTTGGGGGTATTCGCTCTTGGGTCGATTTTGGAGAGATTCTGTGTCGCTCTCTGGTGCCCTTTGTTTTTTCACGCCCTTGTGTGCTTGTGTTCCCTGTTCCTGTGTTCTGGGAGATCCGTTCGGCCAGAAGCGGTATGCGTCTCACATTTGTCGAATGAGCTCGCGCACTCCACTCTTAACCGCGTTCTGTCGTAAGCAAGGGGAAAAGCCAGGCGAACGAACGATAAGGAGTCGAAAAAGGGGGAGAGTTTATTCGAGCTTTTCGAAATGGCGCGCGTGTTTGGTTTTTGGTTTGGGGGAAGGAGTGCTTGTCGGCTTTATTTCGCGGGCGGTGAGACAAGGGCTCACAAGGAAGGCGCGATGCAGCTATCGACGGAAGGCGCACGCAGGAGTGTCGAGAAGGGGTCGCGAGATGAGGAAGGAAGATGTCGATGTCGATACCGATGTTGATGTCAACGGAAAGTGCGGAGGAGGTTCGGAAAAGAAAACGGAAAGAAGCAGGAACAAAAAAAAAAGAAAGGACGGGAAAGAAAAGGGAAGGAGCAAGTGATAGGCTAGTGAAAAAGACAAAAGACCAAAAAAAGTCTGGGCTGGCAGGGAAGGATCCAAGGGGAATGGGGTAGGCGGGAAGCAAAAAAGGCACAGTGGCAGATCAGATCAAAAGGCCAGGCCACAGTTATTTTTGTTCCATTCGTTTCCTTCCCCGTTGGCTGTGGTTTTGGAGATGGCGGCCTGGCGTCCTCGGGTGCCTCGCAGTTCTGCCAAAGCGTCGCGACACAGGAAAGGGGACCACACCAGGGAAAAAGGATGGGGAAGGCTCGAAAATTTTGGATGGAGCACTGACCAACAGCGGGTCTAAGCTGCGTGGTTGCGCCAACTCCCAACCGCCGACAGCGCTGGTTGGTCGTGGCAAAAAATATGGGACCAAAGCAAAAAAACGGGGGAGCTAAAACCACAGGGAACCAAGGAGGAAGGCGCGAGTGAGCGTCATCAAGACGGCACACCCCAGAAAAGTAAGAAGTAAAAGTGAAAGGTGAAAATAGTAAGGAACGGAAGCAACGATGGGTGTAAATGGCACCAACTCAAAAGCACAAGAGCGAACGAGGATGGGATAGAAAGGCAGGAAGTTGCTTGCGACAACCGTGAAGGAATCCTTGATTGCCAGTCAATCTAATCCGAGATGAAAGTGATCTCAAAATGGGGACACGGGAGATGGAGAGAGGAGGACGACAAAAAAAAAAAGGTTCGGCAGGGGGCGAATGAAGGGCGAGCTGCTGCTGGGGCCCGAGTGGTTGAAGGTTGAAAGTTGGGCGGAAAGGGAGCCGGGGGCGGCTTGGGCGGGTTTTGGCGGGATTTCAGATATTGGCGTGGCAGAGGGAGCTGAGCTCACTTTGATGAGATGGTGCTGATCGATTCGCAGGGCCGCACTTGAGGTCAACACAACGACGAGGTGACGATGCGATGAGATGAACAAGAAGAGAGTCCACAGATTCACAATGCAGAACATGAGATGAGAAAAGACACAGGCCAGAAGAGAAAAAAACTCAGATAGCACCTGCCCAGGTTTCGCTGACCGCCAAGACCGACGGAGCTAATAGATGAAGCAATCGACGAATCTGGAAAGTGCAGATGGCAGGTGGGAGCGGAGAGACTGGCACTTGCCTGCACGATAGGGTGCACATCAGCACGCAAAGCCTGACCTCCTTCCCGTTTTACTATATTTTATTCGACGATACGTGCCTGTGGTGAGGAGAAAAAGAGGAGGAGCAGGAGGGCAGGATAGCCAAAAGAGGAGTAAAGAGGGTAAAGAGGAGATAGCGGAGAGACCAGCGCAGGACCGCATGACGGGGGAAGGAGCGATGTGGAGAAACTCGGCCACCTGCAGGAGGAGTAGACACATGAACTGAGGAACTACAGAAAGGCACGGCCGTGCTTGCAGATTTTCTGCAAGAGGCAAGAGCTCTTTATGCGCGACAAACAGGGCGGAGGTCAAGCGAGTCTGCAGTCTGGGAGTCGACGCAGTTGTTGCAGAAGCTTGTGCTACGGGATATCGTGGTGGGAGATGATGTCTTTGCACTTCTCGTCGTCTGACACGTGCCGTTCGTCGCAACTTTTTAGGTCCAACGGCACCTGTTTGGTCCTGTCATAAATACCGGACTATCAGCACTGCTGCTGGTCGCGTGGAGGTTCAGTGTGGGAGAGGAAAGAGGAGAGAGCTGGAAAAGAGTGGGTCCATTAATGGCAGTTGAGTGTTGGCATATGGGGAAATAAGAGGGAATGGTGGGAAGAAGACACGCTAGGGGAAGACGATTAGCGACAGGCAAAGAAAACACGCGCACACATATGCCCAATGCCAAAAGGGCGAAAAAGGTCCAGCAAGGCAAGTCGGTGAGACAAAATCGGGGTGTTCCTGATTGACGGTCCTTCCCTTGCTGCAAGTCTGTCCCTGTTTGCGCCTGTCTCTCGTCTCTCAGTAAGAGCAACGTTGGCGGAGTGCAGTTGCGAGAGTAATGATTGGCCTGCCCCACAGTCGCACAATTTCGCGCCGAGACTGTTCGACGCAACCTGGATAAATGCAGAGAAGAGGGCATGGAGGAATACAGGATCAGGGACGCGCCACGCGTTGCGCCACCTTAAATTATACGTTGAACACATTATCAACCGGGTAGCACCCGACAGCCCTACAGATGCCACGAGGCTGGAGATATTGGACAAGGCTGTACAGAGCACAGGCGAGGTCTACCTTGGCTGGTGATGTCAGAAGGTCATCATATCGGCCCCGTCTGACTGTGATATTCAATTCTGGGGGTATTACTGGGCATCTGATAAGTGATAATAGGAGGTGAGGTCTTACGTGAAGCTATTTCTTACAAAACTCGAGTCCAAGATCTTGGAATAATGGAATATCGCCATGGGATTTGGGGTCTACATATATATCTACTCCCATGATATATGACATGGCACTGAAGACTAAAGCCTTGACGAGATCTGGAGAATATAGAAAATGGCATCGTCCTTGTCGACATTAAATAATGCTGAAACTCCACAGGGTAGACACGGCCAAACACTTTTGCTCGCCATCATAAAATTGCATCGGAATGTCCGCGTTGGCCGTCGGAGCACCTCCGAAAGGCCAAGCCGGTAGGGTCGGGCTTGATATCAGTAATGTTTTGTGCTGTTCCTGTTTTGTATACCCGGAATTGTAAATGTACTGGAACCAGCCTCTGAATCTACATTTGAGTTATGCTTGTTTGCGGCTGAGATGATATTGCAATTATTTGATATGGTGCTGGCCTTACAGACATCACCAGTTGCAATGTGTTTACATCTGTCACTGCCAGCCACTGCCAGTTGTCAGTGTCGGCAGTCGACATCTGTCATGCCGGGTCGTGCCTTTTTTCCCAGTGTTACTAGCACCAATCAAGTAAGCCCGATGGCGACATCAGAGAGTGTCCTCATGCTTACGTTCCCCTGAAAAATTTTGGTAGCAGAAACCCACTGTAAATCGCCCAAAATCCACGGAAAGCTGCCGGTTCGGAGCCGATGGCGCATCCGCAGCCAAGCATTTTGGCAGTGCTTGTTTTGAGGTCCTTGGGCGGACAAATGCTGGTGTAAATACTGGAAAAAAGAAGAGAAACACGACGTAGTCCAATACTATTGCCGATAGTCACATAGTATGGGCACCGATTCGTTGTCTTCTTCAGTGTAAAGTAGACAGCAAAACACTGCGTCCATCTGCCGAATGTCGCGTGCCTTGCTGTCACTGCGGCTTGGCTGGATCCGCTTCGGCGGACATTCCGTCTTGATCACTGCAACGTAGTCGGTGCCCCGTCGGCAAGCAGGCAGGGCAGAGAAGGAAACGCAAAAGTGAATACGGTTTCTCGTAAAGATGGCTGACACAAACAAAATTTTGTCAATTACCACCTCTGACCAGCGGTGAACGGGGTATTGTGCCCCGATGGCAATGTTGGGGTTGCCTCCAATTCAGGGGGCCTGTCGCCTGTAAACACACCTTACAAGGCCCAGCCCAGACCTGCCACTCCTGGACCGGACCAAGACCGGCAATGACGGCATCGTTCTTCCCAGGCGCACGGGTGGCGGAAGCAACGACGCGGCAGCGCTAGGGGCACTAGAACGGACGGGGGTGGGTGCTGTGAGGTTTTGGTGAGAAATCCAAACAAGATCCCCAGTTTCTTTGGAAGAAAGATTTTTCCAGGTCGTGTCGTTTTTTGTGCTCTTCTTCCCGCACTCGATCCTCTGATAGACGTCTGGAACTAGGACATCCGGCGACTATCCGTGTCGGAGCTCCGCCTTGGTATTTTTCCTTTCCTTTTATTTTGTGTTTTTCTACCCATTCTCACTGGCCGTGTCTCGGTACCGACACTTCTGTTATTATTCGGATACTCCCACACTTTTATCTCAACCTCGTTTTTCTCTGTTTGTTTACTCCCAAGAAACTCACAACCTCTAATCTAATGTACCGACCATCAACACCGACCACACGATACTCTTGTTTACATCGACAGATGGACACGGCCACGGAACCGACGACATACACATGGAACTAACCGGGCGTTGACCCTTGAACAACACACACCTCCCTCGCCACAAACCCTCACCTCACCACCTTCGCCATGGCCATCGGCGCCAAGATGACGCGGCAGCAGTCCGCCGTCGAAAAGGCACTGTACGACCAGACCGACCTGCTGCCCAAGAAGAAGCTCATTGTCGTCTTTGGCACGCTCGCCCTGACGCTGCTCATTACCTTTATCGACCAGAACGGCATCAGCGTCACGCTGCCGACGATTGCGCGCGACCTCGATGCGCAAAACACAATTTCGTGGGCCGGAACCTCGTCGCTCATTGCCAACACGACCTTCCAGATGCTGTACGGTAGACTCTCGGACATTTTTGGCCGTAAGCGTGTGTACCTAGGCGCCGTGGGCTGCTTGGCCCTGGCCGATCTGCTGTGCGGCCTGTCCCGCAACGGCCCCATGTTTTACGTTTTCCGCGGTGTGGCCGGCATCGGCGGCGGCGGCGTTACCAATCTCAGCATGATTATCGTCTCGGACGTTGTTTCGCTCGAGCAGCGCGGTTTTTATCAGGGCATCATCGGCGCCTGTGTCGGTCTTGGCAACCTAGCGGGCCCGTTCTTGGCGGCCGGGCTGACGGCGCGCACGACCTGGCGGGCCTTTTTTTATTTGTTGGCGCCGCTCGGCGTGGTGGTCGGCTGCGTGGCGGCGTACATGCTGCCGTCGAACCCGCCCAAGGGCGGTCTGCGCGAGAACGCGCGCAAGTTTGACTACTGGGGCCTGCTGTCGGCGTCGGCGGCCGTGATTCTGGTGTTGATCCCCGTCAGTGGCGGCGGCTCCTATTTTCGGTGGGACTCGCCAATGGTGATCAGCATGCTGGTCCTTGGGGCGCTGCTGTTTGTGTTTTTTATCGTCGTGGAGCTGCGGATTGCCCAGCTCCCAATGATGCCAAGTACGTCCTGCGAGGGTGCGTAGCAGTTTGATTTGATTTACTAACACCGACCTTTAGTGCAAATCTTCCGCAGCCATGTCATCACGGTGCTCATGATCCAGAGCTTTCTGCTGGGCGCCGTCTACCAGATCTCGCTCTACTACCTCCCCCTCTTCCTGCAAAACGCCCGCGGGTACACCATCATCGAGTCGGCCGCCTTCGTGTCGGCCATGGTCCTCGTGCAGTCGTGCTGCTCCATCCTGTCGGGCCAGTATTTGTCGCGCGTCAAGCGCTACGGCGAAGTCATCTGGTGCGGGTTTGCCTGCTGGACTCTGTAAGTCCCCCTCCCCCTGGTATTAAACTGTTTCTTCACCTCCTAACTTTGTAGTGGCGCCGGCCTGATGCTCCTCAACAAGCGCACAACGAGCGTCGCCGCCATCATCGTGCCGCTCATGCTCGTCGGCGCCGGCCTGGGCATGACGCTGCAGCCCACGCTCGTCGCCCTCCAGGCCCACACAACAAAGGCCCGCCGCGCCGTCATTATTTCCGTGCGCAACTTCTTCCGCGCCACCGGCGGCGCCTGCGGTCTGGCGGTGGCCGCCGCTGTCCTGCAGGCCGCTCTCCGCGCCAACCTCCCGGAGGAGTATGCGTACCTTGCCAACAATGCCTTTTACCTGCCCACCAGCTTCTCCAGTCCCGCCGAGAAGGAGGCCGTCCTCGATGCCTACATGGCCGCCAGCCACGCCGTCTTTATCCTCCAAGTGCCCCTGATTGGCATCTGCTTTGCGACGTGCATCTTTGTCAAGGACGAAGGACTGGAGCCGACGGACGTAAGGGAGGCCAAGAAGAAGGCTGTCCTGGAGGGGAAGACGGAAGGACAAGCTGACGGGAGTGTTGTTGCTGTTCCGCCTACCGAGCCGAGGGAGGATAACGCCGACCTGGAAGCCAATGAGGCCGACTCGGAAGATGTGCACCAGTCTGGCGAGGATACTGACCATACGGCGAAGCAAGAGCCGACAGGGGACGAGAAGAAGAGTCTACACGAGATGCCGTCTCCGCAGCCGGTACCAGTCCGTGAAAAGTCATGATGCAAGGCTTGTCCGCCTGCATCAAGTTTGAATTACTGTTTATCAAGCATATCAGCGTACATAGATAAGCGTCCATTTAAAGCGTCATAATAAACATTGCTGTATTTCATTGGAGATGGACGTCAAGAGAAGAGATAAGAAAACGCATAAACATAATGATAATGATAAATGTACAAGAGACCGTCAACGGTGAGTAGTCAGTGCAGGGGGAAATGTTTGGGGGACGTTGCCTCTGCCCCCTACAGCTGGATCCGGCCGCGCGAAAACACGAGCGTCAGCCACCCCAGAATCAGGCACAGCCCGCCCATCGGCGTCACCGGCCCCAGGAACTTAAACCGCTCCGGGTCGAGGACGAGCGCGTAAATGCTGCCGCTGAACATGGTCATGCCGGCGGCGAAAAAAGTCGAGGCCACCGGGTGGCCGCGGGCCGCAAGCATGGCCACGCTGTGGGCCAGCTGGTAGTGGGCGGCGGTGGACCAGGTGGCCAGCTTGGCCGGGTCGGAGATGCGGTTCTTGAGGCCGTGGGCGCCAAACGCACCGAAAGCGACGGCAGTCGCGCCGTAGACGGCGCCGAGGCGCCAGAAGAACATGCCGGTCATGGCGAGGCGGGCGAGGCGGCGGCGCTGGGCCTGTTGTTGTTGAGGGGAAGGCTCCGAGTGGACTGATATGAGGAGAGGCGTTTCTTCGTCGCCGTTTGTATGGACGACCACGGACATTGGATGCACGGAGGGCGGCTGAATTTGAAAGTGGTTCTGGTTCTTCTCGATTTACGTTTTACGGCGATATCAGGGATCGGAAGATGGATCGACCGTTGGTATCCCACTTTTGGCGCTAAATGTTCAACGAGACCCGTTTCACACTACGGTACTCCCGTAATGCAGCACCCGCTTTAGCGAATATCGCCTAAACGGTATTGACGACACGATAACATGGTCGAACAACAATTGAATTACAATGTGTTTTGTATTTATCCACCCACCTCCCAAGTCTAGTAGTGCTGGCTCACCAGACGCGCAAATCTTCGATTGCAGGGAAACTCGTTGTTTAATGGAAAACCCTGCTCCCGGCGGCTTTCCTCGCTCACCATGCAGTCACAATCCCCGCGCTCGTCGATGAGCTGCGTATTGCGCCCCTGGACGGCGGCGCCCAGGCTGAAGACGGACGCCGGGTCGACGGTGTCAAAGAACTGTGTCTCATTCAAGTACGGTAGGGCCTCGTGCAGCGCCACCCGCAACGCCGCCATGGCCTGCTCAGAGGCCGCGCCGGCGACGATGACGCCACGGAAGTCGCGGAAGAAGTTGGGGTTGCGGTCAAGGTCGAAGGGCACGTAGGCGGCAACGGTGTCAGCGAGAAGGCGCACTGCCTCGCCAAAACGCGCGCTGGGCGATGCGTGGTCATCAGACGTCGTGTTGCCCTTCACGCCCGGCCACAAAGCATCCTCGCCGAGCTCGGGCCAGGCGTGCGCTCTGAGACCATCCGTGCTGCAGATTTGCAAGGGGTAGACGCCGGCCAGCTCGAGGAAGCCAGGCTCGAGGTTGACCAAGAGGGAAAAAGAATCCTCCTCGGTGGGGTCGTCCCAGGAGTTGCCCCAGGGGATCTGCTTGTGGTAGGCGTGGTGCGCCGCTTCGTTGACCCTGATGATGTCGTACTCGATGAAGCAGCCGCGGCGCGCCCACTGGTAGCAGGGGAAATCGTCGTGCAGCACCGTGTCAAACAGACCCAGAAACTGGTACCTGTCGTGTGTCTTGCGCGGCAGGACGACGTTGCCGATGTAGGGCGGGTCGCTGGGATCGCGGCCGAGGGCGGTTGTGGCTGCGTCCAGGATGGCCGTCATGGCGTCGGCAAACAGTTTTGCAACGGCATTGTTGCAGGTTTCGTTGTATTCGCAGTCCGGGCCCCATGGTTCGCGGTCCCGGAGAATGTCCTCGCTAAAGCTGCGCCAGGCCGGGCTCGCCGGCAGGGAGGCCACGGTCGCCACGGCCTGGTCGTCTTTGTTGTAATGCGACGCGGTCCTTGTATGTCAGTGTACGGCGGTTTGCAATAATATGAAGAGAGCATGGACGAACAGTCGTGAAGGACCTAGGTAGATGCCTAGCGGATAGTCTGTCGGTTTGCGGTCCTCGCATCGCATGGGTATCCTGTGCGGTGGTGGGAATCGCACTCTGTGGAAGACGGGCCAGGTCAATAATCAGATCGCGTATGCCAAAGATCACGCATAAAAACTGACGCAGAAAGAGACATACTCGGGTAGCCATATGATATCGTCCGGATCTACGACCACATGACTCCAGCCCAACGCCGGTGCCGCGCCCCATCGCAGCAGAACCAGCAGCAGGAGAGAAAACGACGGAAGAGGGAGCGCGCAAGTACGTCGCGTCAATTTCATGATTCAATATCGCTTGAGTCGGCCGTGTGCGTCTGCGCGGACAAATATGACTAGAGGCGACAATGAGCGACAATGAGCAGCAATGAGCGACCAAATGCGACGAGAAAATGGGTGAAGGGGAAATGATGCAAAGAGCAAAGGAGACAGGTTGCAGATTGGGAAGCGTTGCAGTATTCTCATTCCCCCACCATCCTCATCCTCATCGACAGTGTCTGACTAATAATAGGTCGAGTACGTCGTATGTCGTACACAAAAAGTATCATCATCCAAATGCCACCTCGCGTGGCAGCCACACCCTACGTCGTACTTTGCAAAAGCGTGTCTTTGGACGTCGCAGTGGAAAGCTTTTCTTTACCGTGGTTGGTTTTTTTACTGTGGCACTCTTTTGCTCTTTTGCGACGGACGTTTCACCCTTTTGAGAACAACGCCATCTGTTATGATAAACGTACCGGCCGCCCAAAATCGAGAAGCGCCCAACGTCAATAAAACGGATAAAGCGGCAAATACACAAAGGGGCAGGCACGCACAAAAGTCAGGCACGCACCACGCATCACGCATCACGCACCACACATTGTGCACATACTCGGACATTGCCAGTACTAGATTCCAGGCAGAGCATGACTCTGCATGCCGTCTCTTATCATGTTGTATGTTGTCTGGTTCTTGCAGTGCCTCATCTCGCTTGCAAACAACATTGGCTGCGACTTTCTTAAACAATACAAGCTTCGCGGGCACCTTTTCAACCCTCTCTTATATCGTATGTCGTACGGAGTAGTACACAATAGTACGTCGTACTCCTGCACAATGCATGGTTCACTCAACGGGAGGCGCAAAAAGGAGCTGCATTGGGAAACAAGCCAAGCCGGCTGCTCCCGGATTCACGAGGATATCCCCAGAACAATGCAAAAGATACTGTCGATAATTGCAGCCCCAACGCATCATCCAAGGTCCATGCACGATCTGGTTACACTCGAAGAAAATATTCCGTCGTCTGTATGTCTGTATGTCTGCATGTCCGTATGTATTATTACTCCGGACAACGGGCTTTTATTCCTAAACCGTCCACACTTATCATCGGCGCGGCCCCCGCGCTCCCCGTGCCCCCTGTCAAAAGCAACTCTAGCTGTAAATCAAAAAGGCTTAATATCCCCCCTGCAGCGTCTACCATCCGTCACGCCGCGATGTAGCATCGTCACGATTCGACTCGGCATGATGATAATTTCCTCTGAAAACGACGAATCGAGTGTGAACCAGAGACGAACGCAATAAAAACAAAAGAACATACAGACAACAATACTGGTCACGGCTAACACGGCATGTTCTTCCTTCAAAAACGCATCCAACTGTCCAAAGTTAAATTGGTGTCGTCTGACCATGGGCTACAGCGAAACGACCGTAGCCACCCAAGGTATCATGGAGAAAGAAAAGAAATGACCCGGCATCATCAACCAAGAGGGGGTCGGCGTGGGGGTGAAGGGGTCAAGACGAAATGGAGTCCAACGGAGGTGCAGAGAAGCTTTTGCCAAGATAAAAAGAACAGTGGTCCTCATTTCGTGATGATGTTCTGGTATGTACGGGCCAAGAGCCAAGGCTTTCTGCAGGACGAAGGACAACGATTACGATCACGACCATGGCGCGATTCGGGTTCCTCTTGCTCTGCGTGCTGTGGCTCGCCATCCTCCAGGCACACACCACCACCGCCCTGGACCTCGTCGGCGGCAACTACACGGGCACGGACGAGCAGCGGGCCAAGGTGCTGAGCTTTATCGAAGCCAAGCTGGCCAATGCGACGGCCCGCATCGCCCGTCGCGAGGCAGAAGAGCGCGAGCTTCTGCGGAAGCGCGAGGTCGACTTCCCCTCGGCCATTCGCCTGCGCAGCGCGTCGGCCGAGGACGTGGACCATGCGCGGACGCTGGTAGCCGCCGCGAAGCAGCAGCACGCGGCATACAACAAGTATCGGGTGCGCAACCCGCGGCATAATACCTACAAGTCGCGGCACGCGGCCGAGTCCGGCGAAGCCAAAAAAGCCAAAGCCAGAGATGATCAGGGCGACAGTCCCGACCATGACGTGCCCCAGCCCGTGATCAACGAGACAGTGGCGGCGGCGGCGGCTCTGGTGGCCGAGGCCGACGCAGCGGCGCTGGCGGCCAACGGCACGCTTCTCGGCAACTACTCGGTGGTCGACACGATGCTCCACCGGACGCACCCCAGCAGCGGGAGCCATAATCCATCTTCCGAAAACGTCCACCGGCGCAGCACGCCAAGCAGCTACTGGCTCGCCAACAAGGAGCACCTCGGCACGTCGCCGTTCAATTCGGACACGACATACGAGGTTTTCCGCAACGTGCAGGATTACGGCGCCGTGGGCGACGGCGTGACAGACGACACGGCGGCCATCAACCGGGCCATCACCGACGGCAACCGCTGCGGCAGCGGTTGCGAGTCGTCGTCGGTGACGGGCGCGCTCGTGTTCTTCCCGCCGGGCACATACCTGGTGAGCGCGCCCATTGTGGCGTACTACTTTACGCAGCTCGTGGGCGACCCGACCAACGTGCCGACGATCCTGGCGGCGCCGTCGTTTGTGGGCCTGGGCGTGGTGTCGACGGACGTGTACATTGACGGCGGCAACGGCGCGGAGTGGTACATTGAGCAGTCCAACTTTTACCGGCAGATCCGCAATTTGAATATCGACATTACCAAGACGGACCAGACGGCGTACATTTGCGGCATCCACTACCAGGTCGCGCAGGCCACGTCCATCCAGAACGTGGGCATCATTGCGCTGTCCAGCACGCCGGGAAACACCCAGCAGGGTATATGTGCGTTTTCCCGCAGCTTTTGATTTTCTTTTGATTTTCATGCTCGCTTCTCCCTCATTCATACACAGACTAACGAGAAAGATGCGGAGAATGGGTCCGGCGGCTGGATGTCGGACGTTGTCTTTGTCGGCGGAGCCTTTGGATTGTGTAAGTGACGAGTGCCTTGATCCCTTCATCTATGTCCAACTACGCGCAGCCTTTCTGACAGTACACAGACGGCGGCAACCAGCAGTTCACCACACGCAACATGGTGTTCCTGTACTGCAAGACGGCTATGCAGCTGGAATGGGACTGGGGATGGGTATGTTGTTTTGTGCACTCCTTATTTCCTCCTTTTTTTATTTTCTATTTTATTGACAGCCTTCCCCCCCACCCCAACAGACGTGGCAGGGCTTGACCATCTACGGCGCTGGCGCAGGCAGCACCGGCATCAGCCTGCTCGGCGGCGACGGCGTCACGCGCGGCACCGGGTCCATCACGCTTGTGGACGCGGTTTTTGACAGCGTGGAGACGGGCATTCTCGTGGCGCCGCTGGTGGCTGGCGCGGCCGAGGGCACGACGGGCATCACGCTATCCAACGTAGCGTTCCAGGGCGTCACCAACGGTATCAAGGACAGCGCGGGCGCCGTGATCCTGGACACGGCGTCGACGTCGGCGTTTACCGTGTCGTACGGCAACGTCTACGATGCCGACACAAACTACAACCTGGTGTTTAGCGAGGGCTTCACGCAGGAAGTGCCGCGCAGCGAGAACCTGGTGACGCCGGGGACGGCCGGCAGCCTCCCCCAGAACAGCTATTATGGCTTCTCCATGCCGCAGTACGAAAGCCTGGTGGCGGGCGACCAGCTGGTGCAGGCCAAGTGGCTGGCGGCGGGCGACGGGCACACGGACGACACGCAGGCGATGCAGGCGCTGCTGGACGTCATGGGGACGCTGGGCACGCCGTACGTGCTGTACCTGGATGCGGGCGCGTACGTGCTGAGCAGCACGGCGACGGTGCACCCGGGCACGATTGTGGTGGGCGAGGTGTGGCCGCTGGTGGTGGCGCAGGCGCAGACGGCCAGCTCGTTCCAGGACTACCTGTCGCCGACGGCCATGTTCAGCGTCGGCGCCGAGGGCGACGTCGGCACGGTGCAGATCCAGCAGCTGCTGTTCACGACCAACGGGCCGACGGGCGGGCTGGTTGCCGTCGAGTGGAACATGCACGCTGACGCGCAGGGATCCGCGGCGATGTGGGACAGCCACGTGCGCATCGGCGGCGCGCTCGGCAGCAACATGCAGGTGGCGCAGTGCCCGACGTCGGTGACCGAAGATGAGGGTACGGAAAACTGCATGGGCGCCTCGCTCATGGTGCACATCACGCAAGACGCCTCGGCGTACATGGAAAACTGCTGGTTCTGGACGGCCGACCACGACATTGACGACGCCGCCAACACGCAGATCAACGTCTTTGTGGCGCGCGGCATGCTGGTCGAGAGCCAGCACGCCACCTGGCTGTACGGCACGGCCGTCGAGCACGCCGTGCTCTACCAGTACCAGTTCCAGGAGGCCAGCGAGATTGTGGCTGGCATGATCCAGACCGAGTCGCCCTACTTCCAGCCCACCGTCGCCATGCCCGCGCCCTTTACCGACACCGGCACCGTCGGCCAGTTCTTTGGCGACCCCGTCACGGGCGACTGTCTGGTGGACGGCTCGGGCTGCGACTCGTCCTGGGCGCTGCGCATCCGCCGCAGCTCCGACATTACCATTTACGGCGCCGGCCTCTACTCGTGGTACCAGGACTACGACGAGGCCTGTGTCGGCACGCAAAACTGCCAGAGCAGCCTCGTCCAGATCGATTATAGTTTTGAGGACGTCGTCCTCTTCAACCTCGTCACCATCGGCGCCGTCAACATGCTCCACGACGCCAACTACATCACCAACCAGACCGTGCCCGCCGGCGCCAACACCAACGGGGTTGCCTACCCCTACTGGTCGCTCGTCGCCTCGTACCGCGGCCAGCAGACCGCCCGCCTCAGCGCCGACGTCGACCTCGCCGCCGTCCAGGAGGCCTTCCCGGGCTTTTTCTGGGACTACGCCTTTCCCGGCGGCATGTTCGGCTGCAACCGCACCGAGCAGTGGCTGATTTTGCGCGAGACCGTGCGCATGGCCAACGAGATGGTCCAGGGCACCAGCGACGACATGTGGTACAACGGCTGGTTCAACCGCTTCTTTATCCGCCCGGACTGGCCCGGCCTGACGTATACATGGCAAGGAGAGGTGGGTTTTGGGGTCCACCCCCCCCCCCCACCGTTTTTCTGTCGTTTTTGTTCTTGACACAACTAACAACCTTGCCAATAGTGGAAAGACTCCTGGGCGTACATTGTGTGTAAGTAGATATGGAGCCTCAACAGCAACAGTTCTATTTACTCCCTGACTCCTGACTCCCTGACCCGTACTGACCACCCACAACATGCAACAGACTACACCAACGCATACCGCCAAGTCATGACCTGGAAAGACAGAAAGGCACCGAGCCCCAAGTATCAGATTGCGCTGTCCTGCTACCCCAAAGTCAACCAGTACACATGCAGACAACTCAAGACGTACGTGCAGAGTACAGCGCTCCCCATCTGCCACTATTTCCATATGTCCATATGGACATATGTCCATAAGTCCATTTGTCCACTTCCAATCTGACACGCCTCCAGCGGAGCATCAACGCAGACCTGGCCCCTAGGCTCAGACGGCGACTGGACCCCCAAGGAGGTCATCTCCATGTGCCCCGAGTTTTGGACAGCCTCCTACAGCAACGACGTCCTCAAGGGCCGCGTGCGCTCCGTCCAGGACCTGGGCAGCAGAGCCGTCATCCCCCTCACCTACGAGCAGATCATGATCCACGAGCTCGGCCACTGCTACTACCAGATGAAGGCACCGCCCCCGCCCCCCGGTCAAAAGGACGTGTCCTCCAAGATTATCGACCCCTACGTCCGCTGGAGTTCGAACGAGTACTACGGCGCCCGGGTCTACGGCGCCAAGATCACCAGCATCTTCTGGGCCTGGTGGTGTGCGACCACGCGCGACTGCAAGTCCGACGGCTACTCGGCCAATCGCGACACGGCCACAACCGGTGGGTTCTCCCGTGCCCTGTTCATTTTTTTTTCTTTTTTTTTTTTTCTTCAACTCACACCTGTCCAACCCCAGCCGAGTCCTGGGCCTGGATGTACCAGAACCGCTTCTTTGCCAAGGCCTGGGGCTGGTCCGACGACGGCTCCCCGTCCACCTGGACCGCCAACTCCGACACCAACCCGGACCCGGAGCTCTACCTCTACGGCGACACCGACCCAGACGACGACGCAGACGACGTCATCGACGACTACACCACGCCCGTCGACATTACCCCGCTCTGCACCCCCAACGGCACCGACAGCCACGGCACGCCCTCCTACAACTGCATCTTCCCCGACACCGACTACGACGGCTGGCTGCTCGACCAGGGCTACCCCTGCGACTGCGACGAAGACGGCTGCTCCATCACGTCGCCCGCCTGCTGCGCCAGCGGCAGCTGCCCGACCTGCGACTGCAACGAGGACACCTGCTCCGACGACTCGCCGCTCTGCTGCGCCGACAGCACCTGCCAGTGGCTGACCACGCAGGGGCCGCTGCGCCTGAACGGCCCGCTCAACGGTGGCAACTCCACGGGCAACGGCACGACAATGGCCACCACCAACAGCTCTACCCGGAACAGCACGACGGTCTCCGTCTTTTCTGCCTCCTCCTTTTCTGCTTCTTCGCTCTCCACCGTATATCGCCCGTCAAAGCAGGCGTCTTCTGCTCGTTCTTCAACAATTCGTACCCCCACAGCTGTCTCGACTGCCGTGACGGCCCCTCGCTCCTTTACAACGTATACGTCGTCACGCACAAGCCAGACAACAACGCCCGTCTCAAAGGCATAATCCGTTCGCCAACCAAGGCTACCCATTTTCTTTGTCACATATATTAATTTGTCCTACTATTTTTTATTATATTTCTTTTTGGACTTTATAATTTTTAAGATTATGTTTTCATTACATTTTGTTTTTTTTTACATAATTTATTTTGGGGGTTTTACAGACTAACTCTCTCGATATTATAATTTTGTGCTGATTACAGTCTTGTTTACATTACAATATTATTTACACCATATCTTTCCATTCGTTATAATTTTGTTTTCACTATAGCTTTTTTTTTTTTCAACATGAGCATACACACACAGTTGATCGTCCTCAGTGTCATTACTTTGTCTAGCCGGTTCTTCATTTAGCTGGAGGTGCCATTAGCCTGTTTTCTTTTGGAAAAGTCCAACGCCTCTAACGCGTGCTCTCAATCATAATCGTTGACCATTGACGATCTCTTGTAATATACATTTATCACCCTGTTGATATACTTGGTTGTGTCTTTTATTGTGTTCATATCCCATGGGGTAAATATTATTTATTGTGAAGTCCTAAATGGACGCTTATCTATGGAAGACAGACAAGGCCCGCGCCATGGCCTTTCACTTACTGACACAGGCTAGTGTACTGCTACCTATTGTAGACCTGTCTTCTTGTCTACTTGCGTAAATTTTAGAACTTGGAGTTTTTTTTTAATTCTTTTCCCCCCTCGTAGAAACGGCGATTATTCTACAATTTTCAGTCATCTGTCACCGACATCACGCTTCCTGCAAGTAATTTGTGCGGCCACGTTGACGACAGCAAGCGGCATGCAAGCCGTAGCTACGGAAAATACAAAGGTCAATATGTACGACATTCAGAAGCATATCATATCCTCTCAAGGGTGATAGTATATGAACCGGCCGAGGCAAGTTGGGCTTGCTGAAATCTGTTATCTTCAAAGTGCACTTTGCACAACTGCTGGGATATTCCTAAACTCTGTTGTTTGTGCTGTTTTGCTTCTGGTATTGGACATGTTTGACTGGAAATTGAGGCCAACTATTGTGCAGTGTGAAAGGCACTCTCCAAGAAGAGCAGTTTGGGAAGGTCGCTGATATGGATTCGATTGGGCAGGGTGTTGGGGAAACATCACATCGTTACGATGCTGTGATAGCACTTTGGTGCGGCACGAAATAATATGCAACTGACGACCAACATGTGCAGAATGATAAAATGGTCCTCTGTATGCAGGGCAATTACCAACAGGCAGCTGGTACTGTCGCCTGTGACCGGCCGGCCCGCATGGCGGCCTACATGGGATGGCAATATTTCAGCCGTCCGCAAGCACGAGCACGAGCACAACGCCTACATGATACAGCAAAATGTTCACTTCCGCCGCCCGATCGTGGAAGTGACGGCTACGAGCTACGGAGATGGTGGTGTAGCGGTGAGTGGATATCCGTTGTCCAGAGCCCATGTGAGGCGGTGATGTCAGATGGGGGAGGGAGAAAGGCAGATACAGCAGTCAAGCACTTGTATGACATCGACTGCAGACTACAGACGGGAGACATCGTCTGTCCAAAAATACGACGGCAAGGGGCTGCATTCTTTTTTGGTCGGCACGTTTTTTACACTCGCAAGAGGCTCCGTAATATCGGCTCGGGGAACCAGGTGTGGGCATCCCGGAGAGGAGCCAATCTGGAAAGGTTTCGATGGGAGTGACGATTGACTGCCAAAGGAGTGATGATGGACATTGAAAGGCAGGCCAAGGCCTGGTCAGAGCGTCGACTGCATCTCGGGCGACTGAACAATACGAGAGCGCGAGACGATGGATGGTGGACAAGAAAATCAAAAGACGGCGATGCAAGAAGCTCTGACGCCAAATGGCCGAGATGGCAAATGAGATGGACTCCTAGAAGCTTTGACATTTGGCATAAAGGATGGGTGGAAATAATGTGAAAATGTGTTAAGAAAATGAAATAAGTGCACAGTTTTGGGCAGCGATCGTCGCTGCGCAATTGGGCATCAACTCCGCTAATCTGGCCTTGCCGATCTGGTCTAGAATAGTGTCAGTAGCAAGGAGGCAAAAGAAAACGCGGCCGGCACAGTCTGTCATTATGGGGAGTCTGGCCATGGGCTGGCACACGCGTTGGGCATCGAAAAGTGACGTATTGTGTGGTGTGTTGAGTGGCCAGGCCTTTCTTTTCTTCTTTTCTTAATGATGGTCTTTTCATTTTCGCCATGCGGCCCTGTCGCTCGTGGCGGTCCCCCTGAAAATGCAGTCTTAGTGGCGCGGAATGCAACCTGGGCTGCTGGACGGCGGGCGGCAGGCATACGCAGGACAAAATGGCATCTTACAGGACACCGAGAAGAGGAAAAAGAAAAGAAAATAGGGAAATGGACGGCAAAAAGAGCTGCCAAGTCCAAGGAAGTGTGCCCCGAAAGATGGAAAAAAAGAAACTCGCAGCGTCGCAAGCACACCTGCAAAAGCAACAAAGCATCGTCAGCCAGTAAAAATAGTGAAATTCGGATGAGGCGGGACTGTCTGTGCTCGGAGAAGAATAAAATAATAAGAAGAAATAAATTAGAAATTAACTGGGAGGTGGTGCAGGTCGCTCTCTCGTTCTTCTCGCTCTCACTCACCCACTGAGCTCTTGCCCACGAAGGACGCCAGCTCGCCCTACTTTCGCTGGCACATTCTCGTCCAACCATTTTATGTGACCCACTATTTTCTCTCATCGCTGCCATTCTTGCTCTTTCTGTTCCTGGCTCTTCCCCTCAAGGTCATGGCTCCTTCCCTTTTGTCGACATTTGTCTCGTCGCCTCAGATTTGTTGATTGGCTGTAATGCATCGCGGACCACCTGCAACGCCCATTTGCTCTTTCCCCAAAAAGCCGCATCCACTCTCTCCTCCCCTCCGCCGCAGACGCCGTTTTGTTTCCTGTTGTTTCCTACAGAGGAAAACACGTCGGCTGACTTCAACACTTCGTGTTGTCGATTTTAGGGAACCGGATGCTCTTACAGAAATGGTTTAGGCGACCGACGCCCCTAAAGTGGTGAAACCGGTTCAGCGCTAGAGACTCTAGCAGCGCGGCCCGCCCGTCTGAGTCGAGCGACATTTCAACGGTAGAGAGACGGGCTCAAAAGTGACTTACACGCTGTTTACGATGAAAAGGGAGATCGTGATTGAGCCTGCCAGTCGTGCCTTCTCGATTTCATGACTTTTGAGAATATTATACAGAAAGAACGATGACCGTAGTCCATCTTGTGCATTGCACCTTCTGTTGTAAATGCCCATTTAGTCCATCGTTCCTTCTGCTGTGTCTGCTCATCTTGTCCATCGCTCCTTCCATCGTGACCCTCTGCTTGTTTTCTTTCCATTTTTGTATGCTTCTCCTGAAAAATATCTCCTGAAAAAATATCTCGTAATGAAGATTGCCACAAAGTCTGTCCAGACATGAACTCAGCCGCCATCGCACAAAAGCTGCACCACTATCGACTTCAAAGAAGGTCTTTCAAAGACTCATTGACTCCAGCACCTCCTCAAGCCTCTCACTCGCATCTCATCACACCTCCACCCCCACTGTGCTGAATCCAACACTGGGAGCATTAGCGTCTGTCTCGGATTTGGCCAGCGCATTCGATGCGATCATCTGGGCTGCTGCCTGCATCTTCTGTGATTCTGGGAAAGAAAGCTTCTCATTTACCAGAGGTATGTCCGTCCCGTATCGTGACTTTGGCAAGGCCAGACAAGTCGGCACCAAGTCTTCAAGTCTTCACATACACACACACACCTGCATATAATGCAACACCGCACTCAACCGATACCAGCTTGGGAGGTCTTCGGCACGGCCAGACGCCAAATAAGTGCAAAAGTGATGGATCAATGGCGGCGCAGTGCCGATCATTACCTCCCATCTTCAAGGGAAAGACACTCAAGACAAAGGTCGAAACGAACCGAGCGAACCAAACAAAACAACTGCACCAAAATGCCCCAAAGAAACACCCACAGAAACACCGCAAGCCTGCCGGGAGCGGGTCTCGGCGCCGCAACTTGTGACTGGATGAGGCCTGGGCCGTTTATGGTCTTGGAGATGTCTTGGAGGGTGCCACAATACCACAATGCCACAACCAACAGACTCCGCCCACAGTGTGTGCGTCTGTTGTCTCTGTCTCTTTACTGTACTCGCTACTATCGATACTCTGCGACGTACTGTGATACATTCTGCAGATTCCACGCACTCTGCAAGGAGTATTACAGTGCTTGCATGCAAGCATGCTCCTTCGACATACGACATTGTTATCCGCCGTGGTCCAATTAGCAGGCGAGCTCCAGAGTGCTTCCACAAAATCCGCTGCATGATCCTACACGACTGTACGGAGTATCTCACAAAGTGAATACATTCCACTTCCGGGCCACTGTGCTTCCTCGTTGAAGAGCCTCCAGACCAACAAATGCGCCCGGCGTCTTCAACGTGCCCGGTCCGCGTTTTCTCGACTTCGCGGTATTTCCTGACGCCTCGACAACGCATTGCCACCATCACGTCCGAGATGATGAAGGATCAGTCTTGCCAGCTTAACATCTAGATCTAAAATGGTCCACCTTCCGGGCCTCGGATAAAACATCGTCCTAAATTGAAGTCAACTTGTGTCCGTCAATGTCAAGCGAGACGTACAGTGTGCCTTTACACAGCATCCGTTGTGGTCTCTTTTTCAGCACGAGGTATTCCGTACGGAATACATGACGAACTAACACCAAGTAAGGACAGGATGAACGAGAAAAAGAAAGCACACTTTCCTCTCGGCGGAGACGGATGTTTGATATCGTCAAATAAGATGCGACTGGGGTCAACACGATCCATTCCCCTTTTGTCTTGACTCTTCTGCTCCCCTTCCGTCGGGCAACTTTCGTTGACACAGAAGGCAAGGAACAGCGCATGCAAGTAGTGGCCTGGCCACCATCCCTCCAGCAGCTTTTCGACCTTTGAACCTTCCACACAGCCCAGACACGGCCTGGGTGCGCCCTGCAGAGCAATATTGTGACCCCTGCACCCTCTAATCGGGATGCGTGCCCACCCACCACTCGACTAGCGCTATTCCTTTCTATTTCCCACCAGCGGTCGTTATTTCTTCTTTCAATGCCACTGCGCGAGGCACGCGTCGTCTCACTGCAAAACCGGGCCAGCCCACCACCCGCCATCGCCGGGGGCTGTCATTCGTGAGCCACAACATAAGGCCTGAAAGACCAGGAGACAAAATGCAAGATATTACTCGTGTTGTCAGAGGAAGAAGACCTGCATGCAGGACGGACCAGTCCAGTCGAAAAAGGGACGACCATGCGGCTCAGAGCACACTCCAAGTCCTGTCTGTCTGTCCACCCTCTCATGTTTTTTGCACATTTTATCTCTTTCATAATTGTGTACGAAGTATGCCACGCTGGACACCCACCTCTTCCTACTTGCTTTCTCCGCTCAATTCCTTCTTCCCCGTCTCTTCTTCCTCTTATTTTCCGATGTTATTCGTGTTTATTTCTGTATCTTACCACAGCTGCTTTTTTTCACTCTGCCCAGCCCTTTCCCTTCAGTCCACCGTTATTTCTCTTCTTACACCTTTCCGAACACCCCTGCTCGCACAAGCGCGTGCTCTTCAACTTCTCATTCTATTTGCGTTTGTTTAACGTGTCTTCAAACTCTTAAGCCTTGTCTGCTTCGAATACATATTTGGAGTCTGCCCCGTCTTTTTTTTTTTGAACAACACGACCGCATAATTACATCCACATAAACAACCTTCACCAACTTATCCTCTGTCATCTTTCTTCCCCTGTTTGACTTTTCGTCTCCAGTGTCCTTTTCTCGTTCATTGCTTCATTGCCTGCCTCCATCCTTTCTTTCAAACCAAACACTTCACAGCCAGTCCTTCAGATACTGCCTCATAATTCCTGTTGTACCCTTCGCCTCATCTTGTCTCCAACGAACCACGCCTGCTGCAGCCACGGTCCATCACAACAAGTTCCTGTCCTCGCTTCTCATCACCTTCAAACTATGGCCCATCGGAATACCGCGCGAAATTTTGATGGCCTTCCTGTTGGTGTAAAACAGACAATACCCCGGACAAAGGTAGGTTTTCCCTCCCCTTCCAGTGTATTGACCTTTGTCGTCAACATGTTGACTAACAGGAACAGAACTTCATCTCCGACGATGGAGCCACACAAGCGCCACCGCTGAAGCGGTCCAGGACGTCTCAGTCCTCTCCTCAGGTACATGTACCGACCTCCGTCAACATGGCCCCGTCGTTCAGCTCGCCTTATTCTGCCCACCCGCTCAACAACGTGACACCGAGACACTTCTCGCAGCCTCACAACATGATGTCATCTGGCTTAAATCTCGACGGCTCCCACGGCCTGACAGATTTGGGCTTTGACAGCATCGGCATGGAACCAGAACAATACCTGCGGTCCAGAGGCTACCTTGAAGACCAAAATCAACTCGCCGTCCCTCTCAACAGCATGAACCCTGACACAGCCGGGCTTTTCTCAACGAACTTTGTTGACGCGAGCCAAACTACTCTTTACTCGAACCCTTCCACCTGTGGTTCACTTACCGAGGACACGACCTTTGATGCGGCCATGAGCGGACGCCAGAGTGACGGCTTTAGTGACAACATCGCTGCGGCTGTCAACATGGTTCACGTCGACTCCCGCGGTTCATTTCTGGGCTCGTATGGCACTGCTGCTGAAACCGCGCTTGCCATGAGCTACAGTGACAACATGGGAACCGACAACGCTTCTCCCAAGGCCTACTTTGTTTCCGACGATGTTCGTGGCATCGGATCCCTGTACTCGGCTGCGGATCGTGCTGGTCACAACCTTCAGCTGCCCCAGGGCACCACGTACTCACCGGAGGCTTCTCGGCCGATGGAAAGAACGGAGACTCTTAACACTCAATCTTCTTTTGGCTTGAACACTCCCGACATGGAAACATTCGCCTTCCCCGACTACACGGGCTCGCAGAACCTTTCTACCGACATGCAGCGATCTCTCTCTAGCACAAGCGCCCGTTCAAACAACTCCATCTCCCTTCGCGTCCGTGCCAAGACGTCTTTGCGCCGTCAACTGGACAATGCCAGCAAGAACCAGCTCCAGCCCAAGGCAATGGCGCCGGTGAAGCCAACTCCCAATGGAGGCACGCATCAGTCCATGCGCGTGTCGACCTCTGGCCCGGTCAAGGAGGGCGAAGCCACCGCCAATGCCAAGGTTGAGATTGCCAAGGCTAAGCGTGAACGGCCCAAGTCCAAGAAGATCATGTGCGATCTCTGCAGTATGTGCCCAGATGGGTTCCGTGGCGATCACGAGCTTCGGAGACACAAGGCCTCAAAACATGCCATGATATTCAAGAAGTGGCGGTGCGTTGACCCCCACACGCGAGGTGTGCCGAGCTCTGTCCAGGCCATCCGGCCACTGGCCGACTGCAAGCATTGCAGAGACGGCAAGGCATATGGCATGTACTACAACGCAGCCGCCCATCTTCGTCGCACGCACTTCAAGCAGAAGCCGTCGCGCAAAGGCACCAACAGTCAGGCACCGCCTGTCAACAACGGCAACAACCCAGATGCCGACGGTGGCGGCGACTGGCCTCCGATGAACGAGCTCAAGAAGTGGATGGAAGAATTCACAGTCGATGCTGCAGTCGACCCAGGCAACGTCTATGCGGAGGGTGACACTATCTTCAGCGAAGTCCAGGAAAAGATACCCGTTGACGAGGATGCCATTGAAAACATGGTAGCCACCGCTGGCGTCGCAGACATGGGCAACGTTCCGAATTACACCCATCTTGGCATGGGTATTATCCCACTTTCGGAGCAGGATGTTGCCGCTGTGGCGGCCATGTCTGCCCAGAGTACCGGCCTCATCTCGTCTGCTCATTTCCTTGAGCAACAGCCGGGATCGGGCCAATTTCCCCACGAGATGTCTAGTCTCTACTCGTCCGGCGGGTTTGTGAGCAGCCCTTCTGGGACCACCATCACCCAGGGCACTGCTCACGCGTTTGTTGTCGGACAGAACCCTGACGCAGCTCACTTTGAGTTCTCGCAACAGTATTCGCCTGGTGACCCGCTCGAGTTTGACTTTTTGTCCCTCGGCGCCACTTACTGAAAGATGGTCAGATTTTAATTTTTCATTTCTCCAGTGGGATGTGTTTCTTCTCTCATTTTCTCGGTCCAGACTCTTGTTTTCAAAACAGTTGCCATTTCCAGGAAAAAAAGTCAAAAGGCGAGGCCTTACCAAAAAAAAAAAAAAAAACCTTCTTTTCTTTTCATCGGCACAGTCATTATTGGTTGTCGCAGATGGTAGCCACCCGAAGAGCGCATCGGTTTCCCCTCACTTCAGTCGACATTTCAGAAATGGAACGTCGACGCGTGGGCGCGAGACGCTTCGCTCTTCCTTTTCGGCACTTCCTTATCACTTCTTCTCTTCACATTTGTTTTACTGATGAACCTTCTCATGATTGTGTTTCACACTTTACTGTTTCCTGTTTTCTTTCTTCGGCACTTTGATTTTCATTCCTGCCTTTTTTTTTTGTTCTTTCCATGGTTCGATGCATTTCCTTTTTTTGGGACCCCATGTCTTCCATTTCAGATGTGCGGGTTACGTTCTCATTACCTCTTCTTATGGCCATGTATCCCAGGGTCGTCTCCGGATGGACTATGAACGTTCAGCCGACAACGATCTGGGTGACGGCCAACGTTTTTCTTTTCACGATTTTCACTTTTCTTCTTTTTCTTCTCACATTTTTCACGTTTTCACTGTTATATTTTTATCTTCGGGAACATTCCTCTAATGACCAGCCATTTTGTAGAAAAGTGGATGGTAGGAGGGTGAGTGGCACCTTGCAAATGGCTCTTCTTGAGGTGACTAGGGATTCTTACCTGGCAAGAAAGACGGCAAGGGAGCTGCGGATGCTGTCCGGAAAAGAAACGTTCCGGAAAGCAACGTTCCCAGAAACCAGTTAGTGCCTCATCTCCAAGAAGGAGGGAGTACACAATGGTTTCATTCGTGGAGGTCAAGCCGAAGGGCATGATCTCGGTCGTGGCCATACCTGGGCTACAGTTTTATTTTAACTTTCTGTGTGAGCAGCGCGAAGAGTTTTCGGTGGATAGCCAGACCGACTCGCAATGCATCTACAGAGCACTGGCCCTTGGGTCCTTTTTTTTTTTTTGGCTTATCATGTTCCTGCTCAGCGTTTTGTTTCTTTCAGTTTGTTTGCAGCTTGTTTATTGTTTGCCTCTTTTTATGTTTAGTTTACACGTTTAACGACTTATGGGATCTCACGATGGCGCTCGTTGATATTCACAGGCGAAGGCGTCTTGTCGATGGGCGACAGAACAGCGGGACACTTTATATTTTTATGGACTTGACAGATGAGACATCTCTTCACTATGGTACAGAATGGCGTTTGCTACCCTCTTTTTCTATCGCAATAATTTAGTAATTATTTTTGTTTTATTTATTCATTCACCTTGATCTTTTAAATTTTGTTTGTTTTAGTTTGAGAGATGAAAAGTTTTTTGCTTATTGTTTTTCCTTTTAAAAATTTAAATCTGAAAATTTTCTTTTTGAGTTTTTAAACATCTTTTCTCCTCCTTTTTTGTCTGAACACACACGATCATCTCAACAACTGTTGAACAGTTCAATGTTGAGAATATGGCGTCGAAAATATTTCTGATGATTTCAGTTGTGCTTGCAATACGATGACAACGTCAGAGTGGATTCTGTGCCATTTGTTCGGGTAACAAAGGCGTGGAAGTAAAGTGGGTCTTCTTGCATTGGTGTTACTGGGCAGGGCGCGCTCACACCGCGTGCAAGCTTTTACCCCGGCTTTGTTGGACGAGAAAGGCCAGTCCCGACTTACGGAGCTGCCCCTCACTGACGAAAGCGACAGGAATTTGGCAGCGAAACGTGAGTCGATGAATCTACCCCACCACAGAAGAGCAAAGAAAGATGCGCCAAAGAAGAGCCAAAGCAGGTGTAATGAGCTAAAAAGCTATCTGTCAGGTGGCGGAAAAATATTGTTCGGGGGACTGGCAGCTGTAGTTGTAGCGCTGTAGCAGTTATTTGGGGCCTGCCAGAGACTGGTCGCGGCAGAGGTGCTCGTGACTCACGGGCAGGCGCGAGCTCTATGAAAATTTTAGCTGCAGAGTGCCTGTTTCGGCGGGGCTCCCATTGGCGAATTGGTCAATTGGCGATGGCATTTCTGCTTTAAGAAATGTGACTCTCCCTTTCGTCTTTTTTCTTCAGTCTTTCCTTTTCCTTTCCTCCCAACAATACCCAACACATCACCATTCCACACATCATGGCCGCCCCAGCACCACCCGATCCGACAATCGATCTCCATTGGGAGCAGTTTCGTGGAGGTAAGTTTGCATTGTTGCAGTCCTCTGGTAGCTTTTCGGCCCTGTCGATGCTGTGTGCCTGTTGTGATGACACCTCCGTTTTCGGCATCGCATTTGTGTTCCAATTGTATCTGACGCAACATCTCTCTCCTCTAGCCATCCACGACATCTTCGCCGCCAATGCCAAGCAGTTCCCCGACCGGGAGTGCGTCGTCGAGACCAAGAGCTCGCAGAGCCCCGAGCGGTCATTTACGTATCGCCAGATCAACGAGGGCGCCAACCGGCTCGCCCACCACCTGATTGCGCATGGCTGCCAGATTGGCGATGTGGCCATGATCTACGCCTACCGCGGCGTTGATTTAGTTGTGGCGTATATGGGCGCCCTCAAGGCGGGCGCTACGGTCAGCGTCATCGACCCGCAGTACCCCGCCGAGCGCCAAAAGGTGCTGCTCGACATTGCGCGGCCGCGCTTCCTGGTATGCATCGACAAGGCCAACCGCGAGTCGGGCCCGCTGTCGGCGCCGGTCCAGGAGTTTGTGGCGACGACACTGGACCTCAAGTCGTCGATCCCGGCGCTGCAGCTGTGCGACGACGGCCAGCTCAAGGGCGGCGTGGTCGCCAACGGCAAGGACGCGCTCGACCCCGAGACATACAGCAGCGAAGACCCCACAGGCATCGACGTGGGCCCCGAGGCTGCGCCGACCCTGTCGTACACGAGCGGCTCCGAGGGCCGGCCCAAGGGCGTACTGGGCCGCCACTTCTCGCTGACGCACTACTTCCCGTGGATGGCCGAGCGGTTTGGGCTGTCGGACCAGGACCGGTTCACGATGCTTTCGGGCATTGCGCACGACCCGATCCAGCGCGACATTTTCACGCCGCTGTTCCTGGGCGCCAAGATCATTATCCCGCCCGTCGAGGTGATTGCCTACGAGCTGCTGGCCGAGTGGATGAAGGAGAGCAAGGTGACGGTGACGCACTTGACGCCGGCCATGGGCCAGATTCTCGTTGGCGGCGCCACGGCCCGCATCGGCGCGCTGCGGAATGCGTTCTTTGTCGGCGACCAGCTGACCAAGAAGGACACCACCAAGCTGCGCAACCTGGCCAACGGCGCTAGCATCATCAATCTTTATGGTTCGACCGAAAGCCAGCGCGCCGTCTCGTACCTCAAGATTCCCAGCAAGAACGAGGAGCCGGACTACCTCGACTCGCTGCCCGACATCATCCCCGTCGGCCAGGGCATGCAAAACGTGCAGCTGCTGGTCGTCGACCGCGAGAACCCCAAGCGCCTCTGCGACATTGGCGAGCAGGGCGAGCTGTTCTTGCGGGCGGGTGGCCTGGCCCGCGGCTACCTAGGCGACGACGAAAAGACCAAGGAGCTCAACCGCTCCAAGTTTGTCGCCAACTGGTTCGTCGACAACCCCAACCCCAAGGACCGCCTCTACAAGACGGGCGATTTGGGCCGCCGCCGGCCCGACGGCAGTGTCGAGTGCACCGGCCGCATCGACTCGCAGGTCAAGATCCGCGGCTTCCGCATCGAGCTCGGCGAGATCGACGCCCACCTGTCGCAGCACCCCTACCTGCGCGAAAACGTCACCCTCGTCCGCCGCGACAAGAACGAGGAGCACACCCTGGTCACCTACTTTGTCCCCGAGACCAAGCGCTGGTTCCAGCACCTCGAAGAGCTCGAGGCCCAGGGCGCCACGCGGTCGCGCAACTCGCGCGCCCAGCTCGACACCGCCCAGTCGCCCGACGAGTCCATTGGCCAGATGCTGCTGCGCTTCCGCTCGCTCTCCGAGGACACCAAGAAGTTTTTGGCCGGCCGCCTGCCCTCCTACGCCGTCCCGAGTCTGTTCATTCCGCTGGCCAGAATGCCGCTGAACCCCAACGGCAAGATCGACAAGGCTGCCCTGCCCTTCCCCGACGAGGCCGACCTCGCCTTCCTGGCCAAGCGCCGCGCCTCGTCTGTCGCCCCCAAGCTGACGGACACCCAGCAGCGCCTCGCCAGCATCTGGGCCTCGGTCATCCCCAACTGCTTTGCGCGCGCCCTGCGGCCCGAGTCCAACTTCTTCGATGAGGGCGGGCACTCGATTCTCGCGCAGCAAATGTTCTTCCGCCTCACCAAGGAGTGGAAGGACATTGACGTGCCCATGCGCGCCATCTTCCAGCACCAGACCCTCGAGGCCCTCGCCGCCGAAATCGACCGCGCCCAGGATCCCATTGGTCTGCGTCTCGACGCCGTGCCTCTCGAAAACGACGCCAACGCCGAGGACGAGGCCTATGCCGTCGACGCCCGCGAGCTGGCCAGCCACCTGCCGGCCAGTATCCCCGCCGCCCCATCTTCTCTTGAAGGCGCCCCCACCGTCCTGCTGACCGGCGCTACCGGCTTCCTCGGCTCCTACATTGTCCACGAGCTCATCGAGGGCCCCACCAAGTCCAACGTCGTTGCCCTGGTGCGCGCCAAGGATGCCGCCGAGGGCCTGGGCCGTCTCGAGTCCGTCATGAAGGCCTACGGTCTCTGGAACTCCGAGTGGCTCGCCGCCTCGCCGACGCCCCGCGTCCAGGTTGTCGTCGGCGACTTTTCCAAGCCCCAGTTCGGTCTGGCCGCCGACGTTTGGGAGAACCTCTCCAACACCGTCGACGCCGTCATCCACAACGGCGCCCAGGTCAACTGGATGCTACCCTACTCGGTCCTGCGCGCCGCCAACGTCCTGAGCACAATGACTTGCATCGAGCTCTGTTCCACGGGAAGCAAGCCCAAACGTCTAGCGTTTGTCAGCTCCACCTCCGCCCTCGACAACGACCACTACATCCAGCAGGCCGCCGGCCCCAACGGAACACCCGTCCTCGAGACCGACGACCTGGCCGGCAGCCGCAAGGGCCTGGCCACGGGCTACGGCCAGTCCAAGTGGGCCAGCGAGTACGTGCTGCGGGAAGCCGGCCGCCGCGGTCTGGTCGGTGCCATTATCCGCTCGGGCTACATTACCGGCGACCCTGTCACGGGCACGTCCGTCACCGACGACTTTTTGGTGCGCCTCTGGAAGGGCTGTCTCCAGGTCGGCTCGCGCCCCGACATCTCTAACACTTTGAACGCCGTCCCCGTCACGCAGGTCAACCGCATCGTCGTCTCGGCCGCCTTCCACCTCGCTGAGGCGTCAAACGGTGTGTCTTTGGCAGTCGCCCAGGTCACCGGCCACCCCCGCCCCACGCTCAACGACTGGATGGGCGCTCTCGAGGCCTACGGCTACACCGCGCCCCAGGTGCCCTATGCCGACTGGTCCGCCAGTGTCAAGGCCTATGTCGACGACGAGGCCAACTCTGCGGGAGGCAAGGAGCACGCTTTGTTGCCCCTCTTCCACATGGTCGTCGGCGACCTCCCCGGCAACTCCCTCGCGCCCGAGCTCGACGACCGCCAGACACAGGGCGCACTGTCGCTGTACGACGCCAACTCCAAGGCGTCCGACAACTCTGTCCCGCTCCCCACAATGGGCGCCTACCTCGCCTACCTGGTGGCGGCCGGCTTCCTGCCGGCACCGCCTGCCGGTGCGGCCACGTCTTTGCCGCAGTTGAGCGAGGCCGCCCTGGCCAACATCTCGGCGGGCCAGCTGGGCGGACGCTCGGCTGCCAAGTAGGGGGTGAGGCGGTGTAGTTTACAGATGGCTGGGTCTGTGATTTGAATGAATAGTTTTTGCATTTACAGGTTTACAAAAATATTTCGTTTAGGGTTTTGCGATTACGGATACAAAAATATTTTATTTCGAGATTTTGATTTTTCACAAATAGCTTCAGTGCGGTACAATACAATAGAAAAGTGTAAAGATTTGATGTGATGAAATTATGATAAAAAAGTGAAAATGAATGGGAATGTTAACCTGTAGTCTTGAAGAGTCTGAACTGGATAACTGATGCGGAGACAAAGAACAAGGTAGGGCGACTGTGGGAATTTACGGTGTATTCTCGCCGTTTGCATTGTCGTGAACAAGCAGGCCTTTTCACTGAACAAGATGATACAATCGTTCACGAGCTTGTATCTGATATAAATGTCTGTAGCATCTTACCTGACTTTATCTTTTTTTTTTCTCGTACTACCATCACTACTAACCCATACCATCTACGGACCATTTAGCTTTTCCTGCGACAGTCTTCTTTCACAATCTTCCAGTTCACTCTCCGCAGCAATGTGCAACATCACCGCCCAGTACTATAAGTACCGCTGCGGCCATTCCCGGCACGTGCGCTCAGAGGGACGGCTCTGCGCAAAGTCTATCCTGAAAGATCTGAGACAGTGCCCAGAGACCGACTGGAAGATTACCGACAAGGAAACGTCGAAATGGTTCTCGGTCTGCAAGGACTGCAAGGCCGCCAAGCAGGAGGCGGAGCTGTAGATGGAGGTGGGCTTGACAAAAAAGATGTAGGTAGAATCAAGAATGGTGAGCAAGGTAGTTTGCCCTCAATGTCTGTAGATCGGACTGATGAGCTCCGGGCTGCCAGGTAAGTATTTTCCCCCATTTAATCGTTTTTCTTTTCCTACTCGAACATATTATGTCCATTTCCCGAGATATCCGTGATAAAGAATTGTCTACTACACAAGGCTGAACCGAGAATTCCATACAAAAGCAAAATAACAAGCATCGTTTGAATACGGCCAAAGTAAAGACACATGGTCCACGATACGAAAAGTCCGACATTCATCGGGGTTCATTTCATCGCAGGGGACTGATTATTTGGTGTCTCATTGACGTGTAGGCTAATAATGTTCAATGATACAATAATTGAATGTCCAAGGCGAGGCTGTGCTGTTCATCAGACTAGACAAAGAGACGTTGTGAACAGGTTTAATGTAAACAAAACCATTGTTGGGGAACAAAGGGCCCAGAACACACAAAGCATTGTCAAAGAGAAGCGAACAAACAAATCTGTTCAATCACATCTTCAATTGTTCTCTTTCTCGGCTAACCTTTAACTTTCATCTTTCATATTGCCAATTTTTTTTTTCTCTTTCTGAACACGAACGAAACAATGAGGTCTGTTTTCTCATTGAAAGAAAACAGTTCACCATGTCAATGGGGAGCGACAAAATTACATTTTTCTTGCTGTTCACAGCATCACGACCATATTCACGACTCGAGTATAAGAAGCGGGGTCATATGTTATCAATTTTATGCTTGTCTTCTTCATCATCATCAACAAAACAATACTTGAATAGCATCATTACTTACATTCGCAACTCTCACCAATACTTTTATCCAGCGTTTCAAACACTAAAAAACAGTCGTTTCCTCTTCACCCACCTTCAAAATGTGCAAGTTCGCCGTTACCTACTATGGCTACGAGCAGTGCGGCCACAGCGAGAAGGTGATCAAGAAGACGAATGCGTGTGTCGACGCGTTGGGCAAGGGCGTGGCCAACCTGAAGCGCTTTGCGACGTCTTGCCCTGCCAAAAATGACGAGTTGGAGACGAAGTCGGTCTGGCTTCACGGTGAGTGCTGCACTTGCGCCCCCTGGCGCAAGCGCCCTGTGGTTTAAGGGTTTGTATTTTCATACACATATCCTCTCACAAACTGCGGGCGACAGAGGTAAGTAAACATGATGTAGCTTCGAGTAACTTGTAACCACTGGCTGGTCTGGCTGGCTACATTTCGGTGATCACACTGTTATATAACAATACATTTTTTTTTTTCTTTTCTTTTCCACAACCTGACCCATAACCTCGATACATGTGACTCCAAATTGCCATGATTAAACCCGTAGTTATCCCTCAATATTTGAATTTGAACGTAGTGATGATTTTCGACGAAGATACTGTATTTCATCTCGTCTTAACAGCCCCCATCACAATCTAATCAATGTTTCCACGATATGCTTCTAAGACGGTTGCATGGCCACCGATCCTTTTCGTCAGTTCTTTCATTTGTCAGCCTAAAAAAATTGTAAATAACGAATGAGTGATCATAACATGCGTCTCAATGAAATTCTACTGTATATTTTGTTATCTGCTGGACTGTGCACATGTCCTTTGTTCAAAATACGCCTGTTGCAGGTTTGAACAAGCCATTGGGTGTTGTTCACCGTACTCTGATACATCTAACCTTGCGCCGTTTTGTTCATAATCCAGCCGATAATGGGGCTCAGGATTGTTCATTCACTGAACACGTGAACAATGATTGTTCACATACACAAGTAAACTAATGTTCATATGCACAACACAGTACCTACGAGGACAGTAGAAAACAGTATATAACAAGCCATACCTGCCGTCGTAGTCTCATGAATTCTTTTCCATATCACAACAACAATCACACAACAACACTCAGACTCAACAGCCATTTCTCACCGGCCAGCTACCCCTCTCAACAACCAAAACAAAAAAACTCTTCAACTCCAAACTATCCCTCAAGATGTGCAAGCACACGTACACCACCACCTACTTCAGCTGCCGCTGCATCAGCAAGCTGCAGCAGTCGTACGTGGCCTGTCAGCAGCACGTCCAGCAGGGCATGACGGGCGCCTGCGAGAACAAGGAGACGCTCTTTGCCCACAAGACGCTGGAGAAGAAGTGCCCGAACTGCCAGCGGGACCCGAACTGGCGCTCGGTCCAAATGCGGGCGCTTGTCCACCTTTTCCATACGGACCGCATCCTCCACTAAAGCATACAGCCATGTATACACATCCTGTATGCTTAAACCGTGAGTAGAGTGGTCTGAGTGCAATACAACTTTCATTCTAGAATCTTTTTGTTGAAACATTTGAGAAGCCCGCTGGCGGGTCTGATAGAAACTGGGGTATCATAGAAAAACCAAAAACAATAAAAAAAAATACCAGAAAACACATTGCAACCTTGACCCGTCTGAATAATCAACAGTGAACCCATGATAATCTGATCTGCCTCATCGATATCGAGTGACTGCTCCGAACAACAAAATCACTGCCGTTAAAACCCTCGTGGCGATTATGTATCGTCCACCCTTCGTCCGTACCCTTCTCACGCATCGCCAGTGGGAACCAACGGCAGTGCATCTAGTTGCTGTCGCTATCGCTGTCGCTGTCGCTGTCGACGTCGTAAACGTGAGCTACTCCTCTGTCGGCACGGTAGCCGAGCTGGTGGAGCTTGATGAAGCACATGAGGGCGTTTAGCGAATGCTTGACCACAATCATGTTCTCGTGCATCTCTGTTTTTGGCCGTTCGACGGCGCACCGGGCGCTCGAGGAGAAGGAAGGGCGGTTGCGATAGCGATCGCTGTTGCGGTAGTCGTCCTCCTCGTCCCACGGCACGACCTCGCCCTTTATGATCCCCGCCGCATTTTGTAGCTTGGCACGAATGGTCCGGAGCAGCTTGTAGATCTTGAATGCCACGCCCGCCTGGCGGCGCAGGTGCGCATCGAGCGAGTGCCGCGGCGCTAGCCGGTAGACACCGGTCTCCTTGGCCCACCGGTGCAGACGGAGCAGCTGGTCATCGACAAACTTGAAAGAGATATATGGGTGCCGTTCGTGGTCGAAGCCGCCGTCCAAGATGGCCAACAAGACCTCAAAGTCGACAACGCAGTGGGCCACCAGCCGCATGATCGGTGGTGCCCTTGATACAGTTGGTGATGGCATCGTGTGGGTAATATTAAGGAATGAAGGATATGAAGAATATGACGAAATGGATACGATTTCGATGAGATAGATAAAAGTGGAGATGATATCCGGGGTGGTGGAGGTGTTGTTTGTTTTGTGTTGTGGATAAGTTGTAGACTAAAAGTTCCGTGGAGGTTAAATATTAAACTGCTGTCTTTTTTTTGTTTTTTGTGTGTGAATTCTGTACTAAACCACTAGTATAAGTCGATAGCGAAAGAAAACAAGGCCACTAATCAGCCTGGTAGCCTTATATCATAGGACAAGACTGTTTAAGCTAGAGAACCACACTGCTCCTTTTTCATCTAATATTATGTCATGAACAGACTACTATGTGTGTTGCGCACAGTTCTTTAGTAAGGTGAGTTCTATTAGTAAACTATACTACAACTATGGTACAATACGATGGAGTGGTGATGCACACGACGAAAAGGATAATGTATCAAACGATCGGCATAGATGAAAGTCATTACTCCTCATACTCTGGGGCTTCAGAAAACCCATCGTCGCCTAGACTCTCTGGCTCCGTATCGGGCCCCTTGAAGTATAATAACAGCGAGAATATGCGTGATATCGACAGATATTGGATGATTGTGTCGACGAGCCAGACGCCCCAAGCAGTCTCTGGTGACAAGATGCGCAGCATGCCGGGCATCAACTTCTGGGCCTTGTCGACGTGTGGACGCATCTCTGTCTCATAAGAGCAAAGGGCAGTATTGATGTTGTCTGGATATTTTGCCAGTGAGCTGGCGAGAGTATATGCACCCAGGATGGCCAGTGTGGTGCCCATGCCCGACAAATGGGACGCACAATGGGCGGCGTCTCCAAGAAGAACGACCCGTCCACGGTGCCACGACTCCATCTTGACCTGGGCCACCATGGAGTAGTAAAAGTCGTCCGTGTCCATCATCTCCTTGACAAGACGAGGAGCTTGCCAGCCTGCGTCGGCAAAATATTCTCGGATGAGTTCCTTTTGTGTGGCTGTTGCAGCCTTGCCGTGGACGAGTGCAGCTTCTTTGAGGCGGGCATCCTTGTAGTTGACAATGGTCAAGAGTGCCGTCGAGCGTCCGTTTTGCTGGTCTGGCCGGATGGACAGGTACCGGCGTCCGTGTGTATGGAAGCACCGCCGAAACTCGCCGTCGCCCTGGCTCTCGTCGCGAGGCATGCTGAAAAAGGCGGCATACATGTCCAAGGTGTGGACGCACTGGGCCTCGTGGTCCCGGCCCCAGACCATGCTCCGGGTCGTGCTCTGCAGCCCGTCGGCGCCGACAACCAGATGAAATGTGCGGCTCTTGCCACTCTTTGCAAAATGTACCCTGACCACATTGGCCGTGTGGTCCTGCTCGATGCCGTCGAGATGGTCGCCGAAAATGTACTCGACGGCGTTTTCTTTTCCGTTTTCGTGTTCGTCGGTGATTGTCAAGCTGCGCCTGTACAGGATCTCAGAGAGCCTGCCCCGCTGAATCTCAATGTCGCTCGTCGGGTTGTGCCGCTTCGTGTCGCCGTCGCTGGCGCTGCCCATCTCGGCCCAGACTTGGCCTGCAGACGTCACCCATTGCGTGCCGGCCTCGCCCGTCGTGGACTCCTTGACGGCTTTGAGGATGCCGAGTTTTTGGAGGAGGGGCGCCCCAATCCCGCGAATGTCGACATTCTGGCCCTGGTTGCGGATCACCGGCGCTCGCTCCAAGACAGTCATGTGTGGTCGTTGGCCTGGCGGAAAAGGTGCCAGCTGCAAGAAGCTGGCCAGCGCGGGGCCGGCGATGCTGCAGCCGACAATCAAAATATCGAGGGGCATGTCTGGGGAGATGAGCGAAAACGAAAGAAAAAAAAATACAAGACAAAATAAATCCTGTCTAATTATCATCCAAACAAAAGAATGTCTTTGGCAATCAGCTTAAATACGAGAAGAAGAATAAAAATGAAACCTTGAGCTCAAGCTTCTGATTCCAATCGGACGGAAGATGCGCCAGCACAAGCTTCGTCTTACACGACTGTGGATGTGCCGTAATGACCTCAAAGCCCGGGCTGACCAATCAAGTGTGTTGTTTTCGACAGGGGTGTGTCGATTGGAGGTTGATTTAGGGTTTTGCATGGGAGTTTGGGGTCTTGTGGGTCCTCGTCGTTTGTGACTTGCCTTTTCGGATTTTGGCTCCTGCCGTTTTTGTCTCTTTCCACAACAGACGCAGTTTGACGGTTTGCGATTGATTCTTCCTCTTTTCTTATCGTCCACAATATTTCCTTTTCTCGGCCCACCAAGCCAAGTCAAACCGCGATTTAGCCATTCGCAAACAAACTCAAAAGCCACAAAAAAAGAGTGCTCTGCATGACGGCGCCTCAAACGCCGACGCCGACGATGGACGCATCGGTGTCTGGGCCACTGCCTACTCGGAGTGCTCCAGTCCAGATTGAGACTCAGACTGAGACTCAGACACAGGCCCAGAATCGCAGCCCCGCCTCCATCACAGCGCAGTACACGCTTGTGCCGCAGCTCAGCTGCGAGACGTGCCGCGCGCGCAAGGTCAAGTGCGACAAGAAGCAGCCGTGCTCGGCGTGCGTGGCGACCAAGGATGTGTGCGTGCCGGTGCACCGCATGCGCCGGGCTAGGGGCCGGCATGCGCCGCGGGCGACGGGGGAGGCGAATGCAAAAAGTGACGCAAACGACGGTCTGCGAGGACGGGTGCGACGGCTAGAGGCGATTATCCAGCGCGCCAGGCAGCCGGTGCCGATAGCGATCGCGCCGGCGCCGGTGCCATCCCAGACAACGGCAAGAGCGAAAGCGACACGCTCGGCGAGAGGCAACGTTGATGCCGGCGTTGCTGTCAGCGGTGTCAACACCGACTCGACGAACCCCGACACCAGTCCCGCTACGAATGGCGACACCACCGCCTATCTGTCGGCGATGCAGCATCCAGGCCATTTCTGGGCCGACCTGACCGAAGCAGTGAGCGACCTGAGAGAGGCTGTTCAATCGAGTCCCGACGAGGCAGAAGACGACACGGCTCAGACTCACGCCGAGGTCTCAGTGCAGGCATCCTACGACCGGCCTCGCGATATTTCAATTCTTGGGTTGGGAATGGGATTTGGCAGCGCCTACCAGCCGACACTCGGCCACGCCTACATCCTGCAGAACCGACCAGTCGCCAAAATACTGTGCAACACTTACATCGAGAACGTCGACCCGATCCTCAAGATTTTGCACAAGCCGACGCTTGTTGACCACATTATGGGAGAGCGGCCGTACCTGGGCTACCCGGAAGGCCATCCGACGGTTGAAGCCCTCGACACGGCCGTCCTCTACATGGCCGTCAACAGCCTGGAGGAGGACCAGTGCCTCGAGCTTCTCGGTCAAGACAAGGCCGCCATGCTGTCCGCCACGCGCCAGGCCTGTGAAGCAGCCATTGAAAAGGCTGGCGTGCTGACCACGCGCGACATGGGCGTCCTCCAGGCGTTTGTCATTTATCTGTCGGGCCGCCAGGTCGAAGAGCCCAGCCGCGCCGTGTGGACGCTTATTGCCGTCGCCGTGCGCATCGCCAAGGCCATGGGCGCCAACACCCCGCAGAACGGCGAGCCTTTTTTTGTGCGGCAGATGCGCCAGAGCCTGTGGCTGACCATCTGCGTCATGGATGTGCAGACGTCGTTCAACATGACGTCGCAGCCGCTGATCACGGCCGAAGAGGCGAGTGTCGAGCCCGACCGCATGCCTCTGCATGTTTGCGACG
Organism: Sporothrix humicola; assembly: GCA_021396245.1. Lineage (NCBI taxonomy): Eukaryota > Fungi > Ascomycota > Sordariomycetes > Ophiostomatales > Ophiostomataceae > Sporothrix > Sporothrix humicola. Next base: position 245,195 of record WNYE01000054.1, on the reverse strand, counting down.
GAGACTACGGCCTGTACACGACGACGCCGCCGCCCGAGCGGACGGGACTCGCCGACAACACGTACGCCCTCATCAAGTACCGCATCCAGGCGTTTGGGCGGTGGTCCCACTTTGTGCCGCTGCCCGAGGCGAGGCCGGACCGCAACATTGACGTCAACAATCCCGAAGACGCCCAAGTTCTCCTCGACAAGTTCACCCACGACCTGATGAGCCGCTCCTTTGGCATCGACCCGTCGCAGTCGCCGCTGGCCTGGCTCGTCTTCCACAGTGCCCAGTGCTTTGTCAGTGGCGCCAAGGCGGCCCTGTACAAGCTGCAGCCGGACGACAATAAACAAGGGCGGCCGGGGCTTTTGCGGGCCTGCTCCCATGTCCTCGAGAAAACCGTGCTGATGCACACAGACCCGCGCGGCAAGGGATTCCGGTGGTCGATTACCGTGCGGTGGCACATCCTGGCCATGGCCCTGGCGGAGTGCTATCTGTGTGGACGGGCCACGCCGCCAAACGTGCAGCTGCTGCACGAAGCGTGGCCAACAATGGAGGCCTCCTACACGCACCACGCATCCATTGTCGGCAAGCATCGCGGGGGCAAGCTGACAGGTCCTCTGAGCAAACTTATGGCTGTGACTCGGCAGACGGTGGAGGCTGCCATTGGCGTCAAGCTCAACAATGAGACCGCTCAGGCCGGCCAGGGCATTCCTGTTCCTCAGCCGGCAGTAACAATACCAAACGATTTCCCTGTCGACAGTGTCAATATTGCGGATGCCAATGCATTGGGCACCGACATCGCATGGGACACCTACTGGGACGACTTTATGGCAGCCGCCGCCGTGGACGACGGCATGCTGGTCTACGATACGTCGTTTTACGAATACTCCATGTAGTGATTGGGTGACGCGAAGTGAAGCAAATATATGAAGAACAATGGTAGTCGCCAATTCAACCACCATATATAACGAGATACAACAAAATGAAACAAAATGAAACAAAACCAAACAAATCTCATGATCATAACAAAATCATCACCCCCTCTCATCGTCATCACCTTCTGTGGTGCTGGCTGAAGCTCCCATCGTTGCGTTCCTTCCGCCACGCCTTGTGCTTGTCGTCGTCGTTGAAGACGGACACGCGCCCCGTCTTGGACGAGAACCACACCTCGAGCGTGCCGCAGCCCGGCTCGCCGACCGGGATACACTCCCAGATGCCGGGCTCGTCATCGTGTTTCTGGCTGTGGCCGTCGCATATATCATCGGTACAATGCGCATAAAACACCTGCCAGTGCTGCATGCTCGGCTGCCGCGCCGCCGGCTTGGGCACCATGTACGTGTAGCTGTTGCGCGTGATGCACAGGCATTTTGGCGACACATAATCCGTCTCGAGGTCGATGCCGACGCGGCACTGGCCGAGCGCGCGCTGCCCGCCGTCGGCGTATTCTATCAGTAAACCCTTGTCGAAGCCGCGCACCTCGTCCTGGAAGACAATGATCTTGCGGATCGGCTTGTCGAGCGGGGCCGTCGACAGAAACGAGCTGTAGTCGTTGGCGTGCGCAACCTCGCGCAGGGGCAGGTCGCCAAACGGGACGTCGAGGTCGACGTCCGGAAGCGGACTCGGTTTGGGGACCTCGGTGAACGCGCCCACCGCCGACAGGATGTGGTTCTCGTGCGGGCTCACCACCAGCGAGATCGGCGCGCTCGTCGCCAGCGTCGTGTCGAAGCGCGGGCCCTGCAGCATCGGCCCGACCGACACGTCGCCCGCCAGCCGGAGCCGGAACAAAAAGTCCACATTGTAGTTGCGGTACATGTTGTTCCACTCCTCTTCGCCCTCGAGTTCTTCCAGTTCCTCCTCCCCGCGAGCGAGCCGCTCGGCATTCTCGCGCGCCGCCTGTGCAGCCTGCTCGGCATTTTGCTCCGCAATCTCAACCAGCTCCTGGTCCGCCGCCCGGACATCCTCGACCGTCCGGCGGGCGCCGACGGCAACAACACGATCGCCCGTCGACCGTGCAATCGGCACGTACACCCAGGCGACGTCGACAGGGTCGAGGACCAAAAAGTTGAGTCGAGCAACAGGCGTCTGCGGCGTGTGCGCGTGCACACTCATCGCCTTGCCGTGCACAAACAGAAGCGTCAGCCCGTACACGTGGTCCAGCGGGATCGTCTGGTAGCGCGTCGGCGGCTGCTCGTGGTGGAACAGGAAGCAGCAATCGGCCGACAGGCTCGGCGGCGTGGGCGTGTTCCAGATGGGCAGGGCCGTTGTTCTTGTGCCGCGGGGGAGTTCCAGCCGGGCGAGGCCAAACTATGTTGTTAGCGGTGGTCGTATCATATATTCAATAAGGGTGATGTTCAATAAGTGATGTACCTTGACATGCATCGTCACACCCGCGACGTGCGACTGGTCGACGACGACAAAGGCCTCGCGGTGCGTGTGGCGGTCGTGTGTGGCCGGCGGACGCGCCGCCAGTCTTTCCACAGACCGCAGGCCCCGAGCGTCGATCGTGAGGCGAAGCACAGGGTGGTCGACAGGACTGTCAGTAGCATCGCGCATCCTCGGAGGCCTACCCCGCTCCCAGGCAGCAATGTTTGCGAGGGGCATGCTTTTGAGGGTGTTGTCCTCCCCCGCCAGCGGCCGGCACCGCTCAATCACCGCAGCATACCGCCACACAAGACTCTCGGCCGACTCGTCGCGGACCATATCCGCGAGCTCGGGCGGGAGGTCGAGCAGGCGGTGGAGGAGAGCCCCAAGGTCGTCGCCCTTGTCGGCATCTGCTGTGACAGCCCCCGCCCACGCCATCCCCCGGCAGTCCGCCTCGTCCTCGTCGTCCACCCACAGCCACGCCGCCTGCCGCCACGGCCGGCGCCAGGCAGATGCCACCCACAACAGATCGTTGTCCTCGCTTCGCTCGTTTGTGGCCTCGCTTCGCTCGCCGACGCAGTACCTCCGAAAAACAACATGGCAGTCGACGTGCACAGTGCACGCCTCCAGCGTCGCCGTCCCCTTGGTGCACTCGGGGTTGCGGCACAGCATCGGCTCCGCGTTCTCGGCCTCGGCCTCGTGTTTTTCTTTGCCTTCCACCTTGAGCCTGGCGGCATCGTCCGGGTCAAGCCCGGCACTCACTTCCCCATGGAAGAAGCCGTACTTGGGGTACGCAAACGGCGGCACCTGGCGGCGGTAGCGCGAGGCATGGTCGACGCCCAGCAGCGCAGTGCAGGCCTCGCCGACTTTGAGGACAGTCCCGCACAGCCCGCAGTGGGCTGTCAGGCCCAGGTGCAGCGGCTTGTCGTTTTCGCGGCGGGCAAACATTCCGGACGACGGTTGTGCTTTGAGTGTGCTGAGGAGGCGGAGCGTGGCATGCCAATTGTTGGGGAGGGGGGTGGATGGAGAGGGGGACTTTGGAAAGAAAAAAAAGGGGGGAAAAAATAAATGCAGAGAAGAGTTCAGATCCCACGGACTTAAAAAAGAATCAAATTATATCACCCTCTCCCAGTGGTTGTCGAAATCAGCAATGCTACCAGGTGAGGTCGGAACCGGCCAATCAGATAAAAGACACGGATCGTCTTGGCGGCGCTTTTCCGTTTACATGTCGGGGTTGGAGTTTTTTTGGGGGGAAGGGGGGTGGTGTTTGGGGTTTGGGGTTTGGGGTTTGAATGATACACGGGAGTTGGGCAGCGAAGGACAGGGCCGGCATTGCTGGTGAGCCGCAAGAAAGTAAACCAAATAATCAAAACACTGAAAGACTAAAGGACGAAGAGACGCCACTTTTTTCGGAGTACGCGATATATTCAAGCCTTGCAATACAGCTCTTGGCCAATGGTGACTTTAACTTACAGTCTTCGTCATATGGTGGAAACAAAACTCACAAGAGATGATGGAAAGGCCACGACTCAAAGAGAAAAGCGGCGCTGGCAGTTGGCGTGCGCTCAAAAGGGGTGAGTAAGGCCTATGGAGGCCAAGCGGTCAATAGAACCCGGTTCTTTCTCAACAAAATGACAAAAGCTTGACACTTTCGGCGGTCGCCGCCGTATGAGCGGTCTTGGGTGCTTTTTGTCAGAATTGATCAATGCGCTCATTTTCTGAGAAGGTTCAGCTTCAATCAAATGCAAGTCTTCTCTGCCCTTCTCTGTCCTTCTCTGCCCTTCTACCATCCTTCATGTACCAGGTTTCTCTCTCTCCCCCCCCTCTCTCTCTCTTCATTATTCATATTTTTTTATCCTTTTGAAACCTCACACAGCAGCACGCACAGGGCAATGTCCGCCACGACAGGGGACAGAAATTGTATTGGAACCGCATTTGACAGACCTCATTAGGTAGGCGAAAGGTGACAACAACCAGCAAATGTGACTAGTCTCACAACAGGGGGGAAAAAATCCTCAGCAGGCCTCTTTATTTTTACATCGTGATATATCATAAACAATATTCCTCCCTCAGTCACCACAAAAATTGAAGAAAAAAAAATGGAGTCAGCTGAAACTGAGGCCCGCCGCCGCCGCTCACAAACACAGAAAAGGGGGAAGAAGAAAAGGAAGCAGTGCGAAAGAGAGGCCGATAAAAATCCCTCCTCTTCCTTCCCATCTTCCTTGCGTGTTCTTTCCATTCCCATTCTCAAAGATCCCAGTGCTCCCACACCTCCATCACGGATTGCCAAGTTGACACGATCCACGGTCTAACCAACACGCACGAACCCCGGGCTTCGATTCTTGCCGATTTGCGGGCTTCCAGACTTGAACAGGCTCAGGTAAGTCGTACTACACATGTCTTCCCTTCCCTCATCCAAGGTTGGCACCAGAGTGCAAGCTAATACATCCCCTTTGTCACACAGCCCCGCAGCACACGGCAGCAGCATCGTCACTCTGGTCCTGCTTTGCCATGGCGTTTCCGCAACCCACGATGCGCGATGCCCTCGTCCGGCACAAACCGTTCCTGGTGTGCGCGACCGGAAAAAAGGCAATTCCAAGTCCGAGGCCTGGCCAGATGTAAATGTCCAGGAATGGCATGCTTTCAACATCGCCACTTTCAACGAGAGCTACGGACACGTCGTCGACGAGTCACTCACGTATCTCGTTGACACGGTGCCCTCCACCAACAAGCTGGAAGGCCTGACGATGAACGATGACAGCGGCCCCAAAAACATCATTGCCTGGAACGACGAGACCGTCATGTCGCTTGTCAACCATGCCAAGGGCATCATGGGCCTGCACCCTGGTGTAGCTGTGCATCATACGTACACCAGCGCCGACGGGATGGTTAGAGCCATGATTCCGGGGATGAGCAGCAGGACGGCGGTCGACCACGTTATCGAGTTGGGCAACGGCCGGCGGGATATCCTCGTCGTCGGTCTGGGCCGTACCAGCGCCAAATGGACGGGAAGCGTTCTGCTGAAAAACCGCAAGCATAACACCCAGGAGAGTCACTAGCCTCTGCGGCAGCTGGCCAACCTATGCGACGAGGCCGAGACACGCTACGGGTACATTCAGACCGACAAGGAGCTCGTGGCTTGTTATTTCGTCTCCGAAGGGCCGCCAGCGCAGGGCGAAAAGAAACAATTTACGGCTAATATTATGTCTGTGCCGTGGACCACGGATCTGAGCAGCGGCCAGACCAGCGCGCCGAAGACCAACCTGACCACGGAGCTCGCCCTGTGGTGGCTCTGCATGCTGTCGCTCTGCGACGAGCACCGCCCGATCGTCAAGGCTGACCAAGTCGTTTCCATCAATACCTGGGCTGACCCGAGATATGATGAGGGCCGTGGATGGGTGCGCAGGCATCGGTATTCAGGCTTTGATGCGGCGGCCGACACACCGCCGCCTGCCACTTTTAGCGGTGGCGAGCAGAGCGGCGGAAACAAGCCTGGCTCGGATAACCCCTTTGCTGATTTCGACTTCTTTTCTCCCACAGGGTGGCAATGAAGACGCGTGAGGTTTGAGGTCGGAATTGCAGTCTGCAATGGCTGATAGTTTGTTCTTTCTTTTTTTGTTGTTTTCCGCTCTTCCCCGTATCCTTTCTTGTAGCATCCATGGTCATTTCGTGACTGCTGTCCCTTTGTATTCCATTCCCTTTGTATTCCATTCCCCTTTACTTTTTCCTTTCATCTCAGTTGCCCCCACCCCATTCAGTTTTATATTCTTTTCTATTTTCAATATGTGTTTTCTTTCATCAGTCACCTTTTATGTAGCACACAAAAAATCCAAAAAAAATCCCCAGAAGCCACACACAGTCCCCCATCGCCACCAAAAGTAATATTCATATGCTTCAAAGTACACTGAACACAAGGACAGAAGATAGTAGATACTATCAAACATGAAAATAGTAGACCATCGACAAGAGCCGGGAGCATTCCGTTGTGACAGGGAAACGGATAAAACGATAAAACGATGGCAGAAATGCGACACGCAGCATCCTAGATAATTTGAATCAGCTGGCTGGTGGGCTGTACCTGCTGCATCTGCGTTATGCCTGATTCCCCGGACAGTAGCCGAACGAATACTTGGTCTTGAAAAGAATAAATATAATACAACACTAGCAGAGCCCCCTATAAATTTATCAGGGAAACATGTCCGGTCAACTGTGTTGTGAACATGATTCGCCTACACACCTCTTAAATCCTTTCGCTCCCGGTACCCAGTTTACCCTATATAAACTTTCTATTACTGCTTTACCTGCCAATAAAAAAAAAAAAAGAGAAAAAAAATTACACGAATGGCCCCTAAACGATTATTCGGAATCATCTCCGGGCGATAAAGGCAGCGGGGGGAGTCCCTCCAGTCGCCTCATCTTATTTTTAAACGCTTTCCGTCCGAGATCAACACTCGCTGGGAACACAAAGCCATCATCGTCGACCCTCCAACCCGTTATATCATAGTCATCGCGCAAATTGTTGAATCTAATTGCCCAGTATGTTGTGCTATTAAGATACCACAACTTTGGCTTCGCAGAAAGGGCTTTCCGCGGGCGTCTCTTCCCAACGCCCTGTGTTTCCGCTGCCGTTGCTGCTGTCGACTTCCAGTCGTAGCGCCGAGGATCGACCAATGCATAGACACGTTCGCGATCGAGTTTCCGCCGGGGCGTATCTCGAAGAACCAAGCGCTTCGAGCGTCTTGGAAAAGGGCCGAGTGGAAGCACCGGTATCTTTTGAAGCAGCTTCGATCGCTGGGCCGGGTTCAGGATCATATGATGGAGCGTGTCGATAAAGTTCCAATAGTCGCTCATGGTTCTCATGAACGTCATCAGCTCCATTCTCTTCATGTCGTCGGCAGTGAGGTGGGGATTCAGCTCGGGGGTGGTCATAAAGTGCGGCACCGTGATCGCCAGGCTGAAGTCGCCAACCTTGCCGCTGATCAAGTTTTCGATGCGCGTGTCGTGGTAGAAAATGCCCAGCTGCTGCAGCTGGACCGTCTCCCGAAGCAGTTTGCGCATCTTGGGCACGCTAAAGTTGACTGGGTCGCTCCTTGCATGGGTAGACCCGACTGCCTTGAGGATGCCGCGGATCGGCGGGGGCTTGCCGCTTCGCTCGCCGAGAAAGCGGCCCCTCAAGTCTTCTTCGCCGCTGCACTCAAAGTCGCCGTTAAACTCGAGGTTAAACTTGTCTTGCAGCCGGCGCTCGTTCACTTCGTCTAGGAGGACATAGCCATAGCAAGGAATGGCCAGCTCGGGGTAGCCCGCTTCTTGAAGCCGGCCAAAGGCGCGGCATTCGGCGTTGAACGGCTCCGAGTACTGTGCAAGAACAGTGAGTTTAGCACGAGTGCCATTGGCATCCCACTCTCCCGGGCCGACCCAGGTCGTATCGTATGCAAAACGGAACTAAAGTAAAAAGACATGGTTAGTTTTAGTTTTTCCAAAAAGTCTAAAGTCATAATGTTGCGATCTGTGCTCCTGGGGGAAAACGTACCAGCTTAAGGGCGTACTCTTGATCCTTGATCTTGACCTTGAGGACGTGAGAATGCAGTCCTTCGCCAAGGTATTCGAGAAAATCAATGTCCTGGGGACCCTGAAAATCAAAGGCAGCCAGCGTGGGGCCTGGACACAACGGCTGTGGCACCAGGTCGGCTGCGCTCTCAGGCCAATCGGGATACATCGTGCTAGTTGGGAGGCGAGGGTGGGAAAGGTGAAAAGTAAGAAAGAAAAAAGGAGAAAGGGATGTGGAGGGAGATGGGGCAATGGGGAAATGGGAAAATATAGGAATGGAAAGTTATTCAAAAGAACTGAGTCAATATTATGAGAGGGAAAGTGAATGGGGAATGGGATCATTAAGCAGATGGTAGAGAGGGGGAAGAGTGACTTATATAGACAAAAAATGAATGAGAGAAATGAAGGAGAGAATTGAAGGAGAGAATTGAAGGGGAGAATTGAAGGAGAGAATTGAAGGGGAGAATTGAAGGAGAGAATTGAAGGGGAGAGAGTAGGAAAACAACAAAGGTTAAAGAAAGGGGACGAAAATAGAAAGAAAAGAAAAGAAAAGAAAAGAAAGAGCAAGATGAAATGTGGTGTGATGGCATGCTCACAAAAAATGGAAACAAGAAAAAGGGGAAAAAAGAAGGGAAATAAAGAGTGAGGCGCGCAATGTGACGGATGCGGACTTGTTCATTGCTTCTTTGTTGCTTCTGCATTGGCTGTTGTTGACATGATGTTGGACTGAGAATATGACTAAACATTGCCACGTGATCAGGTTCATGGCGTGTGTTGTTCTTGACTACCGCCACCTCTTGTCGTCCCATTGGCCTCTCACATCTCACATCCTAATTATTGGTTAGATTAGCATATTTCCACCAAAGGAGAAGAAAAAGAAAAGACAGAAAGAAAAAACAGAAGAAGGCGAAGGGACAAAAAAGAATGAGGCTGAAAAAAAAAAAGGATTACCTTTCCACAGGAGTGAGGCCGAGCAAGCGCATGCCGTTTTCCAAGACCTGGCGTGCGCTCTCATACACGGCGGCGCGAGCGAGCATGGTGTAGCGCGATTCCGCACCGACGACCTGCAGCACGTCGTAGGCGGACGACAGCTGGTGGGCCAGGCGGAACAGGTAGGTCAAGATGGTGGAGGGCTCGAGAGTTTTAAAGGCCGTGGCTGTGACGTCCGGGTACTGGGCCATGAGGCGGAACAGGTCGACACAATGCGGCTTTTCGAGGTCCGGAGCGAGGGCAGTGAGGGCAGTGAGGGCAGCGCCTGCATCTCTCCAACCCCCCAAAACATGGCCGCGGAGGTCCTCGCGCGACAGGCCGGCCTTGCGCAGAATGGAGCAAAGGCGTGCGTGACAGTACTGCAGATATGGCGCCGTGTCGCCCTCAAAGGACGTCATCCTCTTGATATCAAACGCGTAGTTGTTGATGCGCTTGCCCGCCATGTCCTGGACCATGACCGCCGAAATGCCGACCGTGTCGGCGACCGTTGCTGGGTGCTCGACCTGGGCATACTTGGCCTCGTTGCGGCGCATGACCGCGTGCATGGCGTCGGCCGTCTGGTCCAAAATGTCGCCCAGCAGCTGGACATTGCCGAGGCGCGAGGACATGCCCATGACCTTGCCAAAGTTGACGTGCTGCACGCGCTGCGCGAGGTCGTCGCGGCCGATCAGCTGCAGTACCTTGAGAATGCGCTGGAAATAGAGGTCCTGCTCCGACGAGACGACGTAGATCATTTTCTGGAAGTTGTACTTGGCCTCGCGCTCCAGCACAGCCGCGACGTCGCGAAGCAGGTACGTCGTCGTCCCCGTGCGGCCGCGGACAACGGCGACGCCCAGCGCCTTGGCGCCGTGTTTTTGGAAATCAATCAGCCACGACCCAGAATCGCTGTCCTGCTCGTACACGCCTTTCTCCATGAGCAGCATTTCCACGATTTGCACCGTCGCCGCCTGCACCTGCGACTCGCCCGCGTACTCGTCAAAGGCAATGTTGAGGCGCGCATAGGTCGTCACGTAGCGGTCAATGCTCAGGTCCCGGAAGCGTTTCCAGAGCGCCAGCGCTTCGGCGTCGCCGTCTTCCATGCGGCGGAAAAAGTCGTTGCGCTCGGCAAACAGCCCGCGGGACTCAATCTCGGCCGTCTCGTTGTCGCGACCAGCATCACGCGCCGCCTTGCTGGCATCCTGCTCCGGCCTGAAATCCGCATTGATCCGAGCGTAGACATCCAACAGGTGCCGCAGCGGCTCCTGCGCCAGTTCTTGTTCGGAGCCGTACCGCTGCCAGCCCACCGCCAGCAGGCCAAACTGCTTGCCCCAGTCGCCCAGATAGTTGATCCGGACAACGTCCCAGCCCATGGACGCATACAGGTTGGCGATGAAGGCGCCGATAATCGTGCTGCGGAGATGGCCCGCGTGGAACTCCTTGGCAATGTTGGGCGACGAGAACTCCACGAGCACCCTTTTCTTCGTCTTCTTGTCTTTGCCGTTGTCCTCACAGTCGCTCCCATACCGCTCGCTCCGCTCAAACATGTACGGCAAGAGGTACCGGGCAAGGGGGCGCGGCTGCAGATAGATGGGCAGGTGAATGCCCGCCGGAACCGGCTTGGCAAAGAGAGGGTGTGCACCGGGGAACTGGGCTGCCAGGTCGGCGCACAAATCATCAGCCTTTCCCTTCACGCGCAACCGCAGCCTCGGGACAGGAACCGTCAGGTCGCCTTTTGCGAGCGTCGTTGCCGCCTGCACGGCATTGTAGGCAACGGCTGGATCGCAGCCAGTGAGCTGGACCAGGATTCCAGCGACGTAAACACGATACATGTCCACGGGGCGGCTGAGCAGGTGCACATCGGGCAGCTGGCACAACTCGTGAGGCGCGGGCGGGACGCCGTCAATGCCGGCAAATAGACGCGCCAGTCCTTCCAGCGTTGTTGTCGACATTTTTGTAGTCAATGATAACAATGTGAAGATGAAAAGAAGGGCGGATACTTGATTGTCGGCGCGTAAAAGCTGGGGGGGGGATGTTTTAAGACACGGCGCTTAAATGCGGCACGCCCACCATCCAACATGCAAGACGCCTTGCGAGGGCTGTAACTGGGCGAAATGAGTCATCGCTGCTGGCTGACGATCGATGTGCGTCATGATATCCTTTGGCCATTTAATGCTGTCTCATTATGTTCCCGTCTCGTATTAACCAAGCAGGATCCTGTCTTTTCTTTTTCCCCTCGTGTTTATTTACTTTGAACATGTCGGTCGACCGCTGTGGGGTCTGGCCCATAAACCAACGATCCAGGTACTAGTGCGTATTTAACACTTGCAACCTTTCCGGATGGTCCCGCTTCGCCAGAACAAAGCAATTTTGCAGAGCTTTTATTGTAGTCCCTCTTTATGATTTACCCCTTTAAAATGTGCTTTGTTTTTATTTCTTTATTTCTTTATTTCTCCGTCTCGTAGCCAGGAACATAAAGACGACTCTGACTCCCGGTACGGGACACAAAGACTCGCCACAGCCGTCGAATATCATCCACGATAAGAACCGATTTAGTAACAATCAATAGTCTGGGTTAAGCGCAGCATCTTCTCCGCCGACTCCATCATCAACATTCTCCTCTGCACTTACGTTGTCGTCCACGGCAACCACCGCCACACCGGGCTCCCGCCATCACATCACCACGACCAGCGCGGCCTGTGACAACAGCCCAACTCTGGTGTGCAGTCTGCCGCTCTGAAGCACCCTTCGACCATTATTTTCTTTTGCTGCGGTACTTATCGACACGGCAAGATGCAGAAGGAGACAACATATGTTAGCTCTTTAGCTACATGCGAGCAGTCTTTTGAGGCCCTCCTAGCTCTTGTGATGGGCAGAACAGACTCCAATGTGCACCCACACCTATGTTTTGATTCGATCGACGACGAGCTTTATCGCCTACGATTGTGGGCGAAGGAAACCAGTGTAGGTACACTCGTCGAAGTCCCCTCCTCTCGATGCGCGTATGCGTGGGCACGATGACCGAGTGGATTTAGCAAATATGATCGACGCAACTTTGGACAAGATCACCGTCAACGTCAACACCGTGATCGCAATAATACGCAACGAGATAACACCATGGGACCAGGAGGACAACGGCAGCGACCACGATGACGGCGACGATGACGGCGACGATGACGGCGACGATGACGGCGACGACGATGGCGACGACGATAACGGCGATGGCGATGGCGACGATGGCACTTGGTGCCACATCCCCCTCCCCAAAACACAAATTCACGGGTGTGTGACTACAATAAGCCAATGCTTGGATGGTCTCATGAGCCTCACCGAAACTATAGAGCTGTACGATAGTTATGACATTGCATCGGCTCGGCGGTATACCACGGGAAGCCAGAAGCTGCCCAATTCCACCAACATCCCACTGCCAACACAACACGAAACAGACGAAAAGACAAAGCGAGCTATGAATATGCTATTCAGCCCGGCTCTTTTGACCGGCGACCATGTGATTCTGCACAGCCCTAGTGCGACAATTACGTCTGCATACCGCCCCGACCCAACTCGTTATTTTTCACCAAACGACGACCAAGATCGAGACTGTACAACAAAGCGCCTGCGGGGACAAGATAAAGTAACGGGCGACCGCACGATTCCTAATTGATTCTGTCCTCCCGCTTACTCTGTGAGAGCACTATCTATTATAACAAAGAGCGCATATATATACCATTAGGAAAAGGAGAGTTGTACTTTGTATTTGTTGATACGACGGCAAACTTGATATAATTTTGGAGGGTTTTTGTTTCTCAAAGGACAAATAAAATGTTAATAATTATCACCGATTATTGTGTTATAAAGGTTTAAAAACCCAATGTATCTCATGTACGTCGAAAACAAGACTTTTTTAATGGTGCCTGATTTAAAAAGGGCGCTTAATGTCGATGGTCGAGAATAGGGGCAGCTCCTGCGGCGCGGCCGGTTGTTCGTCGGTTTTGAGGATTCATGGCCGGATAGGAGATGATGTTGCGTGTGATCCCACGGTCCGTGGGAGCGTGTGTGATTGTTGGATGTGGTTGGGTGTAAGATGGGAAGAAGAAGAAGTGGTTGAGAGTAAAGGGTTAAGAGCTGAGAAGAATTTAAGTCTCGAGTTTTGTCTCAAGTATGGTGGATGGATGCTGTCGTGATACTGCCCATATTGCTTCACTGTTTATTAGATTATACTGTTGCATTTTGCAACTCGACAATATATCTATATTTTGCGGTTCGACTGTCTACATGTACACATTGTGGAGATTGAAGTTTAATTGGCAGCCATAAAAAAAAAGAAAAGAAAAGAAAAAGAAAAGCCCAGTTCCCAGACCAAAACGCCAAATATTCTGTAAACCCATCTATTTCACATTTATCTTTCCCTTGAGTTCGGGGAAGCTGCGTGCTGTTAGCATTCATCATGTTCGAAATTTATGCACACCAGGGCCACTCACGCTTTGATGATCTTGGGGCCGACCGTCCAGTTGGCCGCGTCTTTGATGTGCCGGTCAAAGATGGGATTCAAGAGTATCTCATCGACGCCTTCTTTGGGCTTCCCGCCGCCAAAACTGGTGCAGTGCAGCAAAATGTCGGTGTCCTCAAACGGCCAGTTGAGCGACAGCGTCTCGTTGCAGATGGACGACACCAGATTGTAGTTGGCGAGCGACGAAAGCGCGGGCGACGAGCAGAACCAGTCGCGGGCGGCGGCCCAGGGCATGACGTCGACCCACGGCGGGTGGGGGACCACGAGCTGGGTGGCGGTTGGCCGGAGGTAGAGCGGCATGGCCTCGTAGTTGGCGCGCGTCGGGGCGATGAGCCAGCGCACAATGGCCGACACGTTTTGGAGCATGGCGATCTGTTCGGGCAGGCCGGGGACGGTCATGATGTGCCGCAGGTTGTGGACGATGGTGCTGGACACGGGGAAGCGGGGGTCTTCGATCGTTTCAGAGGAGACCGAATCGGGCGAGTCGGGGTCGATTTGCCGGGGACTGTTGAGGAGTGACTGGACCGAGGGAAACGAGTTCTTTTGAAATTCCGGGGCGTTGTCCTTGGGCCGGCGCTGCTGGATCAGTGTCAACAGCGCGTCGTCGAGCACACAGACGGGCGCCGTGTGTTTGGGGATAATCGACCACACCTGGTCTGTGTCAATCGTCGTGAACGGCACGGCAGGCGGTATGCTGGGTGGCTCTGTCGGTTGTTGGGCGTCCGTATGGTCGTCTCCCACCACGCCCGCGTTCCACATGTCGCTGCTGTCGTCCATGATCTGCAACACGTCCATCGTCGAGATCTCGTTCTCGCCCCACGGCACAAACGGCATCGCCATGTTGCTGCCGAGCATCAGTTGCAGGGCTGGTGCTGTTGGGTCCACCCCGACATTGACGTTCAGGGGGATGTTGTTGTCGTCGCCGGCGTTGAGGGCACTTCCCCTCGCTGCTTCCTGCGCCGCCGCCAGAGCTGTGTGTGCTGCCCGCAACCGTGCCTCTAGATCCCGGTTCTGGTCCTGCAGCGCTTGCATCTCTGCCTTGCGCTTCTCGCGGAGTGCCCGCTGTGCCCGCACATTTCCTTCGCGTTTCCGCCGCAGCTGGTCGGGGGTCAGAAAGTCGATTGACCGTTTCTTTGGCTGCCGTTCTTCCATTGTGATGTGAGGTCATGGGGTATCGGTGACAAAATTTGTGGAGTTGGACTTGCAGGGTACAAATGTTGATTCCTATTTCTTCTCCATTAAAACCATGAATCCATTGGAGCCGCCTCTTTGGCAGCTGAAAGTGGTCAAAGAACGCGAATCCACCGAGACCCCGAACAAAAGGAACAAAACCGGGCTAGGAATTTGTTTTCCTGGCGATACGCACGATTCGCCCCGCTTTACCCCGGAAAGAAAATGGAACTAAACCTCTTTGATGGGGCATCTTTGCGAGGTTCTTGATGATCTTTGGATTTCTCTATATGGCGTATATGATATTTAAAGACATGAAATTTCCTGTTTAATATGACATACAATTACGAGACAAATGTATAAGAGTCTAGAACTTAGAGTCGTTGACCATGGATCTTTACAGAGTAATATCGAATTCAGCCACCTTCTAACATCACTCCGATCGGATCTTCTATCAAAACCCCCAACTCCACTCATTTGGACATGGAAAAAAAAGTTATATCAAAACAGACCAACCCCGCTACGGCTCAAAGAATGTCCTTCCACGTCAATTTACATCCCATCTCTCCAACCTCTACAGCACCGTCACGGGCGGCCGCGGCTGGGCAGGCGTGCCGACCATTTTCTGCGGCGGCTTCTGCCACAGCGTGTAGCACTGCTGGCCGTCGCACCAGTTGCGCTGGTTAACCATTTCGAAATCAAAGTGAAAGACGATCTTGGCCGTCAGCACGCGCAGCTCGATCCAGGCCATGTTGATGCCCATGCACATGCGCGGGCCGACCAAAAAGGGCTTGCTGGCGTCGAGGCGTTCCGTGGTGTTTTCTTTATCCAACCACCTCTCAGGGCGGAAGACGTTGGGGTCTTTGAAGTACTTAGGGTTGTGAGTGACGGCCCACATGTGGACGACCACCGTCGTGCCGCCGGGGACCCATTGGCCGTCGATCGTGTATCCCTCGGGCGGCGTGACACGGGGTATGCCGTTGGGGATGGGCGGGTAGATGCGCATGGTTTTTTCGATGCAGGCCGTGAGGTAGGGCAGGGCGGCGGCACGGGCGGCCGTGATTTCTGTGCCGACCGAGAAGGCGCCCCGGATCTCGTCTTTAAGTTTTTGGTACACCTCTGGGTAGTTGGTTAAGTAATTAAAAAGCCCGTTCATCGTCGTGGCGTTGGTTTCGCTACCGGCGACAATCAGGGCGTTGGCGTGCGCGGCCAGCTCTCAGTCGGTAATGTTCAGGTCTTGCCGCTTGGCCAGGATGTACGACGTAAAGTCCGGGCAGACCGGGCTCATCTCGGCGCGCTTTAAGATCTTTTTTTTAGACATAAGCGCGTGCGTCCAGCCGGCCTGCAGCACGTGCTTGGGGAAAATGTACTGCTTAAAGTGTACCAGCAGCGGGATCTTTATAATGGCCACGCCCCAGGCCGTGAACTTGACGTTGTCCAGCACAATCGCGATCCAGCTGTCCGTCTTGCGGTTGCGCAGCGAGTTAAACGACTCGCCAAAAGCTATTTCACCGAGAACTGCCCTTAAGTTAGTAGGTGGCCTTAACGACGGTGAGGGATGTTATTTAAATACGTAGGGTGCTTACTATTAAACGTCGTCTAATTGAAGAAGTCGACGAGGTCCATGGGCCCGTCGACACAACGCTCGTACATGGTATCGATCAGGCCGTTAGCATAATGCTAGATCACGTCTTCCTGGTCCAGCAGCGCCTTAGACGAGAAAGCATACGACATCATCTTGCGCATCTGGGCGTGGATCTCGGGGTCCGTGGCCGTCACAATATGCTTAACCCGCACGGTGTCGTCGACTCGATAGAAATCCGGGTCTTTAATCAAAATCTTGCCGTCCTTGCGCCGGTCATAAATGTCCTTCCACGCATCCGCCGTGCCAAAGGACAGCTCGTTTGGGCCCCAGCGCACGACGTCGCCGTACTTTTCGTGGAGGGCGCGCATGATCCATACCGAGCGGCCGGACACGATCGTACGGAACACGAAGATCTGGCTATAAGTGTGTGGACATTGAACAGCCTGTAGGCGGGTGTACTCACATTCGAAATGACGGCCTTCTTGGGACCAGGAAACTTGGCAAGCGGATGGAGATATATCAGCCAGACGGCGTATGTGACAAACAGCACAGTAAGAGCTGACAGGGTGCCGACAGCATAACTTGTTGCTTGTGAGGGAATGCCCAGCTTGTCGAGGTATAGAAATTCATGGACGTGGTCGACCTGGGCCAAAAGACCCTGGTGGGCCGTTGCAAGATTGTCTTGAAACATGGCGATGCTCTTGGTTGAGAAGAGACTTGAGAGTGCTGGACAAGAAATCAATACAAACGCATCGACAACATCCCTCGTCCTTTTGTATTCATCTGGATGTGTACATAATATCATCGGATCTGCAACTCACGCTCACATCACCGCTGCATCGACCATATCACGCAGCGATCATCGTTCACACTGCTTCATGTCCCTCACTTGTCATTGCCCTTGTCATTCCAGGCACGCAACATCTCCCCGTGATCCTGCACAACCACTTGTCATCGCACTTGTCATAAAGAGATCGCCTTCCCCTCATCCAAGCCATAAGGCAGAAGGCCGCCTTACCCCAGATGTCCCAGACATTTAGAGTTACCCCAGACCCCAACCCCGGACTTGTTCTGGAAACAGCTTGCATGTCGCCAGGTCTCATGAGTCTAGACTGGTCGCGGGCAGTCATCAGGATGACTGTCATTCGTTTATTTGTCGCGTCCTCCATCACAGTCACGAGTCGGTCGTCGTTCTCCATCGTCTTTCTCCGACCGTGCCGCAAAAGTTTCCGTCCCGGAAACAAAGACTGAAATAACTCGGTTGGCGTTCTCCGCACGAGTCAAGACGACGAGCAGCCGTCCCTGAAAAATAATGAAAAGGAATGAGGAGAAAAGGGGGAGGTCCTTGCTTTTGTGCATTGATTCCCCTCTCCTCCAATTTTAAAATTGTTCTTGGTCTTGTTTTGATTTCATTTGTTGATTTTCGTTTTGAATCAACTGATCTATGTCTTGTTTTGTCGATGTCATTACCCACCCTTCACAAAAAAATAGTGCACAGACCGTGCACAATTTGTCAACTTCGTCTGTCAGTCTTACACTCGCCGAGCATCCGCAGTCCCGTCTCCGGAAATTCGCTACCCCGGATTTCCTAGACTGTGGAGTGCTTTTTGCCCAACGAGGTCGGCGAGAACCTTCTGTGTTAACTCTCCGAGAGTTTCTCGAGATTTTACTGGACTGCCTCCTTCGCCCGTTCTCCATCAAAATCCTCTTCTTCCTTTTTTTTTTTTTGTGCATTGTCTCACCCTTTTGTTCACAATATTCCTCCTCATTCTGTCTGACTAGTTAACACCGTTCGACGTCGTTTACCGGCGACCCAGGAAAAAAGCGGAGTCGTCGCCAGCAATTCCCACCAAATTCTGGGTCAAATCCACAAATCCGCGCCGTCTCGTTGGATCGCTGTGTCTCAACGAAGGACGTCTTGACTCGTTGGCGCCGTTTTGTTCTGCTGGTGTCTTTGGGTGTCATTCTGGCCCCAAGACAAGCGTCGTGGCGCCGCGTCTTCGGGTGTCGTTGTACGAAACCAGGCGTCTTTGGCAGGCTTTTACGGGCTGAAGCAATGACTCTCCTGTAAACCGAAGAAATCAAAACGAACACGACAGGTCCCACGCTAGGGACTCATGAAAGGCGTCCTTGGGATGTTTGTGACAACGATCTGGGGCATTCCGGGGTTGTCTAGAGCGATTCCGGGGCCCCTTCTGGAGGCGGATTGGAGGCAGATTGGGGCCAGACTGGGGACAAAAGTCAAGATGGGGAAATGAGGCGACTCGGGACTGGTTCTCTCCCTTTTTTGACTTTTTCTTATTCGCAACTTTCATAATTCTTTGCTTCCGTCCAGACTCCCTCGCCTGGATGTCTTTCACCGGCATTTGAGTGCCTTGTCCCACTTGAATCAATATTGACTCTTAATATTGGCTGGATTGGCTTCGCTTTTCTCGCTCATTTTCATTCCCCCGGTCCCAAGTCTGAAAACGACATCCACGAGAATCCACTCGCTTGTCATTCGCATCCGTGCCACGTTATTTCGTGGTCATCCTTTTGTTTGGGAGTCTTCCTCTTCTCCATAAAATGAACATGCAGCCCTGTCATTCGTCTTGGTTTTGATTTCCGATTTTGTATTCCTCTTTCCCCTTCCTTCCTTCCTTTATTTTCTTTCCTTTCTTTTCCATCTGTCGACCATTTCCTCTCTTCTATTCCAGCTTATTCTCTTAAGATACCCTCTTATTTGTTTTCTTCTATTTCACCACCCATCCTCGCCATGAGCCACGACGACGTTGAGGCGTCGGCCGTCAAGGCTGGCTCCCTTCATGATGTCGAGGGCACAGCCAACGCCGCGGAAGGCGGCTTTTCGTCCGACATGGCCGACCTGCCGGCGTCTTACTTTTACAGCGCCGGCTTCCTGGGCACTGTCCTGGCCACGGGTCTCGGCTGTCTCGCGGCCGTCGGCGGCTACGGCCTGGCGGCCCCCAACCTGACGCTCATCAACAACGACATTGGCCCCTCGGCCAGCATCGCCTGGGTGTCGTTGGTGTACACCTTGACCGGCGCCATTGGCCTGTTGCTGGTCGGCCGCCTCAGTGATTTGTTTGGCCGCCGGTACTTTTTCATCGGCTCGGCCGCCCTGGCCCTGGTCGGGTGCATCGTCTCGGCGGTTGCCCAAAACGTGCCCACTCTGATCGGCGGCACGGCTCTCGTCGGCCTGGCGAGCTGCGGCCAGCTGTCGTTCCCCTACATTACGGGCGAAATCGTGCCCATGAAGTACCGCTTCGCGATGAACTCGTTCATGTACGTGTTCTGCATGCCGTTCTCGGCTCTCGCGCCCGTCATCTCCAAGTCGTTTATACTACACACGGCGGCCGGCTGGCGGTGCTGCTACTACACGATGATCGGCATCAACTTTGCGTCCGGCCTGTGCTTTGTGCTCTTCTACTTCCCGCCCACCTTTAAGGAAAAGTTCAAGGACCGCAGCATGATGCGCCAGTTTTTGGACCTGGATTTCCTGGGCATTGTGCTGTTCACAGCGGGTCTGTTTGTCTTTCTGCTGGGCCTGTCCTGGGGCGGCCAGCAGTATCCGTGGAAGTCGGCCGAGGTGATTGCCACAATGGTCGCCGGCGGTGTGACCCTCATCGTTTTTGTGCTCTGGGAGGCGTTCAACCCGGCCTTTGTCGCGGGCCGCAAGGAGCCGCTGCTGCCCATCCACCTGTTTGCGAATGTGGGCTGGACTGTCTCCACGATCTTGCTCGGTCTCGGCGCCAGCATCTACTACGCTTTCGCCATCATCTGGCCGCAAATGGTGTCCATTTTGTACACAGACGACGGCGGCGCGTCCATGTACGCCGGCTGGCTGTCGTGCACGCCCTCGGCCATGATCAATTTCGGCCAGATCCTGTCGGGCATTGTCGCCGTCTACATTGGCCGCACAAAGTACCAGGTCATCACCGTGCTTGTCATTGGCGGCGCTTTGCTCGGCAGTGTGGCCGCCGCGGGCCCCGACGACAAGGCCATGGCCATTGGCCTGATCGCCGTGTCCTGCTTCTTCATTGGCTGGAACGAGAGCGTCACGCTGTCGCTGGCGGGCATTGAGCTGCTCGACCAGCGCGAGATCGGCACGGCCCTGGGCGCCGCCAGCTCGATGCGGTCCACCATTTCGAGTGTCGCCTCGGCCGTCTACCTTTCGGTGTTGAGCAACCGCCTGACGGCACGCATCCCTGCCGTCGTCACGCCGGCTGTCGAATACGCCGGCCTGCCCGCTTCGTCGGTCCCTGCATTCATTGCCGGCTTCACGAGCGGCTCCTTCACGGGCATCCCCGGCGTCACGGACAAGATTGTCGCCGCCGGCCAGACTGCCTACCGGCTGGCCAATGCCCAGGCCTACAGCACTGTCTTCTTGACCACCATTGCGTTCACGGGCATTGCCATCCTGCTGAGTTTCTTGGCGCCCAATGTCGATGACAAGATGACCGGCCAGATTGCGGCAACACTGCACGTCAATGGCGCGCAGAATGCCAACAATCATACCGTGGGCTCAGACAAGAGCAGCGACGACGAGAAGGCGGTTGCTCAACATGTGTAGAGAATGGAGGATCCTGCATGTATTTTAGCCAAGCATCGCCGTATCCATACCAGTGTACAAAATTAAACATGTACTGTTATTTTACAAGATGCCACGCCAAAATACTCTAAACCAAATGTGTGTATTCTAAACTGTCAAAATGCTATGAAACTTTTTTGTATCTTTAATTTTCTTTTCATTTTTTTTATTCCTTTCATTATCTCCAAGCACCTAAAAGCGCAAGTCCCAGCCAATCTTGGGACCCAGCTCGGGCAGCCCGTCGGCCACGCTCTGGACGTCCTTGTCGCCGCGGCCGCTCAGGCACAGCACAATGTCCTCGTCGGGCTTCATCGTCTTGGCCAGCTCCATGGCGCCGTAGACGCCGTGCGCCGACTCGAGCGCGGGGATGATGCCCTCGAGCTCGCTCAGCAGCTTGAAGCCCAGGAACGCCTGCGCGTCCGTGGCGGCCACAAACTGGGCGCGGCCGCTGTCCTTCCACTGGGCCAGCTCGGGGCCGACGCCCGGGTAGTCGAGACCGGCCGACACGGAGTGGGTGTCCTGGATCTGGCCGTTCTTGTCCTGGAGGACGTAGGTGCGGACGCCGTGCAGGACGCCGAGGGAGCCGCCGCCGAGCGTGGCGGCGTGGCGCGGCGTGTCGACACCGTCACCGCCGGCCTCGACGCCGACCATTTTGACGGACAAGTCCTTTGAAAAAGGATAGAACATGCCGACAGCGTTGGAGCCGCCGCCGACACAGGCGACGACGGCGTCGGGCAGCTTGTTGCGCAGGGCCTGGAACTGGGCCTTGGTCTCGTTGCCGATGACGGACTGGAAGGTGCGCACGATGCGCGGGAACGGGTGCGGGCCAATGGCCGAGCCGATAATGTAGTGCGTGTCCTCCAGGTGCACGACCCAGGCGCGCAGGGCCTCGTTGACGGCGTCGCGCAGCGTGCGCGAGCCGGCCTCGACGGCCACCACCTTGGCGCCCAGCAGACGCATCCGGAAGACGTTGAGCGCCTGGCGGCGCACGTCCTCGGCGCCCATGTAGACCGTGCACTCCATGCCAAACTTGGCACAGACCGTGGCCGTCGCGACACCGTGCTGGCCGGCGCCCGTCTCGGCGATGATCTTGGTCTTGCCGAGTCGGCGCGCAAGCAGCAGCTGGCCCAGCGCGTTGTTGATCTTGTGGCTGCCCGTGTGGTTGAGGTCCTCGCGCTTGAGCCAGATGTTGGCGCCGCCCGCGTGCTTGGTCAGGCGCTCGGCCTTGTGCAGGTGGCCCGGGCGGCCCATGTAGGGATAGTACGAGCGGTACTCCTCCCAGAAGGACTCGTCGTTCAGCACCTTGTGGAAGCCGTCTTCCAATTGGGAGAGACAATCCATCAGCGACTCCGGCACGTACTGGCCGCCAAACTCGCCGAAACGGTCGGGCATCTTGTCGTGCAGCGCCGCCAGCTGCGCCACCAGGTTGCTGTCGAGTTCTTGGGCCGTCTTCTCGTCCTTGACGGGGGCCGCGACCTCGGGGGCCACGACGGCCGCCGGCGAGGGCACAGCCGCCGCTGCGGGCGGCTTGACTTCACCGCTGCCATGAATCAGGTACCGGCAGTAGTCCTCGACGGCCTTGTAGGGGTCGGTGGCCGTCTCGGGCGTCGTCGCGTTCTTGAGGGTCGTCACAATCTGGCTGCCCACCACCACGCCGTCGGCAATCGCTGCCACCGACTGGTAGTGCTCGTGCGTCGAGATGCCAAAACCAACGGCCGCCGGGCGGCCGCCGCTGTACTTGTTGACGCGGGCCAGCAGCTCGGGCAGGTGCGCGTTGAGCGTGCCGCTGGCGCCCGTGACGCCCTGGCGCGACACAACATAAATAAAGGAGTCCGCGAGCTGGCACAGGATGCGCATGCGGGCGTCCGACGTGGCGGGCGCGATCAGCGGCACGTACGACAATCCCCCCGAACTGACCAGCTTGCGGAACGACACGGCCTCTTCGGGCGGCAGGTCGACCACGATAAAGCCGTTGACGCCCGACGCTTTGCTGTCGCGCACCAGGTTGTCCTCGCCGTACGCGCGCAGCGGGTTGTAGTAGCCCATCAACATGACGGGTGCTTTAAGACCCTTGGCGCGCGCGTCGGCCACCATCTTGAGCGTCATCGTCAGGCTCACGCCGTTGATCAGGGCCTGCGTGTTGGCCGTCTGGATCGTCGGGCCGTCGGCAATCGGGTCGGTAAAGGGCACGCCGAGCTCGAGGACGTCGGCGCCGCCGCGCTCGAGGCCGAGCAGGATGTCGACAGTGTCCTCGGCACGCGGGTAGCCGGCCGTGACATATGTAACGAGGGCGGGCTGACAGAAGGAGACGACAAGTTAGCAGATTGTTGAAGAGAGGGAGGTGGACAAGAGGACTCACCCGGTTCTCGGCCTTGCACCGCCGGAAAGTTTCCTTGATAGCTTCCATTGTAATGTAGATGTGATGTGTTGACAAGTCGTGTCGAAGAGAGTCTGGGGTATCAAGCTGTCGAGACGAGGTCGAAAGGTGGCGGCGATCCGACTTTTGTATCGAGGTCGACGTTGGCGAATACCTTCAGAATCGAAAGGTCAATTGCTCAATCGGGCACTCCGCAAACACGTCGCAACAATCTCCGATAGCAAAGACGTGACTCAGGTGGACGTGGGAAAGAACGTGGTCGTCAAGGCAGGAGGTCTGGAGTTTTGTCACCACTGCAGGAGATCCCGTTCTAATTTTTCCCCGGCCGTTTTCTCTTTTCGTTTTCGCCGGTTCGCCGTTCTTCGGCATGTTCTCACAATTCGCACAGTCTGCCGCCTGCTGTTTTTGCCGAGTTAGCGGCACTTGGACAGTGCCCCGCACAGTAGCTGTCACCTCTTTCCGTCTTTTTTTTTTTTTGGTTCCCTCTGTTCGCCTGTGAGTGCCCCTCCTTCTCTCTTCCAGACTCGCTAGCGTGGGGTAGCGTCCTCCAGCAACGACTGTGTCGGAGTTGCTTCTTCCATCGCCGCCTGTTATCTTATCGCACGCTTTTTGCTTGCCTTCAGCGTCGGACCTGGGCGGCCCCACTGAAATTG
Organism: Sporothrix humicola; assembly: GCA_021396245.1. Taxonomy (NCBI): domain Eukaryota; kingdom Fungi; phylum Ascomycota; class Sordariomycetes; order Ophiostomatales; family Ophiostomataceae; genus Sporothrix; species Sporothrix humicola. The sequence continues at coordinate 221,453 of WNYE01000054.1, read as the reverse complement.
CACACAAGGAAAGGACGAAAGTCCACAACGTCCCCGACAAGCCGGCAGCCTCGCATCTCTTCGCGTCGATCGCAAGCGTCGTCGGACGTCGGACATCATTGCACGCGTTGCCGGACGTAGTATCGTCTAATATCATCTTATGCGAGATTTGCCTGTGATTCCGTTCTCATGTGGGTAAACTTTATGACAAGTCAGTCGAATGGGAGTCACGTGTTCCATCTGCACAGATATCATGATGACTATGACAGAAAGTTGTACAGAAAGCACAGGATGGCAACGATGGCCTGGCTGCATTAAGTAACCGATTAGAGGAATCCTCTCATGTGAACTCTTCGTGCCAAACTCTCTATGCATTTTTTTACATTTATTTTGCGGGGATTTTTAAATTTTATGAATTAGTCTCTTTTTTTTTGTTAATTTTTTTTTCCGTTTTATTCTTGTCGTCAACATTCATCCTTACCACTCCTCAATAAAATAAAACATTTACATAAAAAAAAATTCACTCAAGACTTTTTTTTCATCATCATCGTTGTCATTCCGAGTGCGATTTTCTTTCTTAGAAAAAAATTCATAATATTTTAAGCTACTCATACATCTCCCAGAATCTTCCTAGTTTGAGCACAGCTTCAGCGATGACGCCCAACTGCACAGCTTCGGCCCAACGCATCCACAACATTTGCAGACCTGGCGGTTAGCATTTACTTTTGGCAATATTGACTCGATTGACAATGCTTCATGCACGGTACGCACCTTCTTCGCTTTCTCAGCAGTCGACTTGCCTTCGATGCAGTTCAAAGTCTGCTGGCCGCGGAAGCCAAACTCGTTGTAGCAGGCGTTTGGGTTGATGACGTCGGCGCAGTCGGGGGTGGCTACGAGTTCGGCCGGGCAGGCGGGGACAGCTTGGGCCGTGGTAGTGGTTGACAGAGAAAGGCCCAGGGCCAGAGTGTAGAGGAGTGACGACTTCATAGTGAGGCCGATGTGATTGATGGTGATGATAATAGTGATGATGATGAAATGAGGATTGAGGTTGAACGTAAACGACGTTGTCTTTTGTGCGGCGACGTCTGTATCTGAGGACTTCCCGTGTAATGATCTATATATATCCAGAGGAGGCTCGACAGGGCAGATTGGAAAGGGTAGATGGTCACTCGGCTAGGATGACCACGGCTAGATTGGGAAACGGAGGTCAAGAGACGGAGAAAAGACAACCATCAAAGCAGGCTTGGCCTATCATTCTCTCAAATATGTTGTCAAATAGGAGTTTACTATTATATCACAGCGTATATTTCGCCGCAGTCTATTTTTGTGTTGCTTCGCGTTGGTCGTAGGACTACCTTCAACGAAAATAAAAAAATTCGACATGACTGCACACGACTGGACACGACTCTCAAATATCATATTTAGGCGAATGTCGAGAATTCCAGGTGCCGAAATCTGAGTAAAATCTCCATAACCCACGGCAATCAGCCGGCTCCAGTTTTTTGTGTCTTTTAGTCTCCTCTCGTGCCGCCTGGGGAAATGCTCCGTGCAGCCATCCCACATTTAGCCATATTGGCCACCCAGTCTCTAGATTGCAAGGCCTCGGTTAGGCACCTCTAGATATTCCACGCGAGTCTGTGTGGGTGACGATATTGTTGTTTATAGACGTTTATATTGACTTGTGAGGGCGCACAATATTTTCCAGATAGGAGACGACGTCGTCTGCCCCGGCAGTCACTATAGAGTGGATTCTGTTAGACAAGACCGACTGTCTTTGATTTCTGCCCGCCATTATGGGGTTGCGTGTATTTCAAGCTTATATCAGAATCCACCGGCAGTTGACAAGTCGCTGGCCCTGGGTGATCCCGTCTGTGTATATCAACAGTCATAAGTAGGCCCACCTCGTCGTGTGTAGTATTTTGATTTTCTAGATTCTTCTCAGCCAGACAATCAACGCCACTCCATCGCCAAATACAACAACAACCCACCACTATGAAGAGCGCTCCTCTTTTGGCCGCCCTAGTGGCGCTGACTAAGCCGGCATCCGCCCTGATCCGGTTCGGCTGCTCGAGTCTGACCGTCCAGCGCATCGACCCGCTCGTCAACCCGGGCATGAGCCCGTCGAGCCACTTGCACCAGGTCATTGGCGGCAACTCGTTCAATGTGACCATGGACCCGGCCACCCACGACCTGGTGACGGGCTCGACGTGCACCACGTGCTCGTTCAGCGAAGATTTTTCGAATTACTGGACGGCCACGCTCTTCTTCAAGGCGCGCAACGGCACGTACACGCAGGTCAAGCGGATGCCGCAGCAGGGCTTCGAGGGCACGACGGGGGGTGGGATGGTAGTCTATTACATGAGCGATGCGCTGTTTGACAATGCGCAAAAGTCGACAGTCACCGCTTTCAAAAAGGGCTTCCGCATGCTCGTCGGCGACGCCTCGTTCAAGACGCGCACGCAGGCCCAGAAATTCCGCCAGCTCACGTTTACCTGCATGGCCGACGCCAGCTCGCGCACGCCCGAGACGCTGACCTTCCCCGCCACGCCGTGCAAGGCCGGCATCATGGCCAACCACATCTTCCCGACCTGCTGGAACGGCAAAGACCTGGACTCGCCCAACCACCAGGACCACGTCGCCTACCCGGAGAGCGGCACCTTTGAGAGCGGCGGGCCCTGCCCGGCCACGCACCCGGTCAAGATCCCACAGCTGATGCTCGAGACCGTCTGGGACACGCGTCCGTTCAACAGCAAGGACCTGTGGCCCGAGGACGGCAGCCAGCCGTTTGTGTGGTCCAACGGCGACAAGACCGGCTACGGGTCGCACGCCGACTACATGTTTGGCTGGAAGGACCAGTCGCTGCAAAAGGCCATGGACGCGCACGCGTACGTGGGCGGCTCGGGCCTCAAGACGCAGACGATTGCGCAGCAGAACAAGTGCTCGGTCAAGGACATGGTCAACGAGAAGTTGGACGGCTGGCTGACGGACCTGCCGGGCGGATCGTCGGTGATGTAGGCTGTTGATGAGCGGCGCGCTCGTTTTTTATCCTTCTACATTTCTCCATTTTATTGTTCTCCTGTTTTCTTTGTTTTGATAGGCTTTACTTTCCAATAAATGACCACGTATTTTAAACTGCGTTAAACACTTGACGATATGCTGGATTCTGTCGGGTTACCTAAGCACTCTCGAGGCCACGTGACTTGAAGCATTGTACTTTACCACAATCCCCCTGGCTAGCAGGGGCATCTCGTAACTTAGACAATAACAAAACAAGCACTTTTGCACTCTTCAGATTGACTCTTAGAATTGGTTGAAATGTAGATACTGATTAATTCAGAGCATGGCAGTTGAAGTAAATGAAACAGATGGTCAATTTGATGAACTAGACTAAAAAGACAAACAGATGATTTCGGTTCCTTGACTTCTTTATCTCATTTTTTTCATTTCATTTTTTTTTTTCTCCCAATACCTTCACCATTGCCATCAACCCGCGCTCATTGCCTTCCCCCCCACTGTCGGGTTAATAGGCCGGCTGCGAGTTGATACGCTTCAGCAAGCCGCCTGTCGAGGGACGGCGCGGCGGGTGCGACACCATGTTGGCGATGCCGGCCCCGGACGGGCTGGGGCTGCCGTCGGACATGGACGGATGGCGCGAGGTGCCGATGCGGTTGGTGGTGCTGGTGTGGTGGCCGCGGCCGTTCATGACGGCCTCGAGCTTGGCCTTTGCGCGGAGCTGGAGCTTGCTCTGCGGCGGGGAGGCCGGCGCAGTGGGAGTGATTGTAGTTGAAGTCGCAGTCGTAGTCGTAGTCGTAATCTTGTCCATGATTGTCTTGTCCATGTTGTGTTTGTGTGATTGTTCAATTCGTGTTGAAGAAGAGAACATCGCAGGACAGACGACGGACGACGACGGACGACGGGCGGCGACAAAAGACTTCCCCTCATCTCGAGGCAGGTGACCTCTCGACTAGTGCGGACAGACTACAGACTCGTGTGTTCAATTCATCGCGGTAGATGCAAGTACTGTCTGGTGGTGATCTAGTCGGGGGCGACAAAGAATGACTTCATCGCAAAGGTGTGCCAGATGAGGGGTGGTCGACACCAAAAACACCAAACCACCGAAAGAGAAAAGACTAACGTCGATTTTCGATTTTCGATTTTTGGTGATTGGTGGTCGACTCCAAATCCAAAACTCCAAAGAGGGAGTGCTCTCTTTGGCTGTTTGGTTCGTCGAATTGGTGCGGCGATGTGATTGGCCAAGACCGACATCGACTAACAAATCAAGTGCCGGTGTAAGTCGGCTGTAAGTCGACCCTTGCATCGCCAGCCCTAAGCGACGAGTGTGTGCTGCCCGTGACTTTGACTTTTGAATTTTTCATTTTTGGCCTTGCGGCCAAAAAATCAAAGTCGCACGTTTATTCACTCGCCGCCCAGTACTCCTTCTGCAGCTGCTGGATGTAGGCGACCATGCGCTCAGAGAACAGCGGGTTCTCGACGCTGGTGAGGCGCGGCGGCTGGGTCTGCAGGACGTGGTTCAAGTACTCGTCGACCATGTCCTGCTCCGACATGCCGCTCGCACGGGATGCCCATTGTAGCCGCGAGGGCGTTAGTGACACGACAGACGAGGTGGTGGACATGCTGGACATGGCGGACATGATGGACCGGCCAGTGGTGACGCGCTGCAGGGGAGTGTTGTCGTTCTCCGCAGGGTCGCCCTCACACACAAGACTGGCTGGCGTAAAGAGCTCGCGCACAGGCTGGGGCTTCTCGACGGGAGACTTTCCCACAAGAGAGCGCAGCTTGTTGGCTATGGCGCGCATCTTTGCCTTGACGCTCTTCTTGGCAGCGCTGATCCGCTTGTGGAGGTGGTCGCAGATGCGGCAGCGGCGATGCAGAATGGTGTCGGGAAGGTCGTCCTCGTTGACGAGGTCGATGATCTCCTCGAGGGAGAGGTCGTAGTAGGAGACCATGAAGCAGCTCATCTTGACGGTAGAGGTGCAGAACAGATGAAGGAGTAAAAGTAGAGATAGATGTTGAAGTTGCAGTTGACGATGAAAGTTGGAAGAGATGGTGAGATGTGAGACGGTGATAATGAAACTTGTTCAGATTGCTTTGATCAAGAAGAACTTGGAGCATAGCAAACGAAAAAGTTTGTGTATGGGGAAGAAAGAGAAGCGAGATCAAAATCAAATCCGGGGGATTTGGACACATATTTGTAGACATTTGCTTTGTCCCAAGGACAACGAGATCGAGGACACTATGATGCAGAGATTTCGTCACGTCCATGGGCTTATTCACGAATAGCACAAGATGAGGCCCAAATTAGGGCCGTAGAAAGGGCTGGAAGTGTACGCGCGGACGATGTACTCTGGTATTCAAGTATCGAGGTATATTTTTGTTTACTTCGTGAAAAACTAGCGGTGCTAGCCAATCAGAGGGGGGACCCTTATTCACGATCACACCAGTTTAGTCTCGCCCCCTTAAATAGGCGTAGAGTGCTTTGGTGTGTGGCTACGGTGTAGTCTTCTGACAGTAATGGTGACGTCGATTCTCTCTCAAAATATAATCTGTCTTCAATTTTGTCGGAAGCACCGCCCATGTATAAATATGTCGGCCACCCCCTCGTCATGGATATCATATTTGAATCTCAAACTTTCCTTTCTTAACCTTTTTCCTGATCTAAAAAAATCAAACCAAACCAGCCTTACTCCGCCCCATACCCAAACGCCTTCCGTCCAGCATGGTTGTAATCCAACGAAGCACATGCTCGCCTGTGCCCAAGGCTAAGTCTACGAGCATCCTTTACCCCCTCTTCGTCATGAGCCACTCCCTGTACTCACTCCGTCTCCATTACTAACGCTGATGACAAGTGTTCTTTCTTTACTGGGCCTTGCTTCGCTCGATTTGTGTGCTCCCTTTTCTTTTTGCCGCTCCTCCTCGGCCATGCGCACCCACAGTCGCTGCAGGTGCGCAGAGTAGTAACGTGCCGCCGCGTACATTTGGCCGACAATGGCCAGCAGGCGCAGCACTTCTGTGCGTTGGCGTGGATAGCGCGAGCGTGCGCCGGCGATTCGAAGCGGGAACAGCAACAAGATGGGGGCAATGTTGGTGTTGGCGAGGGCTGGCGCTGCGTATCGGAGAATTGTATCGACGTGGACTTGGAGCTGGTCGGTCGTCAGCGTGGGCGGCTGCTGGCGGATGGCGTGCCACTGGTCCATTTCGTAGTCGAAGATGCCGGACAAGTAGGCATGGGCGGCGGCGCAAAAGACGTGGGCGAGCAGCAGGCTTGGGTCGGTGGTCAGAGGATAGGCTGGTGGTGTTGATGGAGGAGAGAAGGAGGAGGGCGTTGTGGTCGAAGACGGGGGTGTTGTCGAAGAATAGGTCGAGGAGGATGAAGTTGATGTTGAATACGATTCCAAGTTCAAGTCTGGATTTGCAGGCGTTGGGGAGAGAGTCGACGTGTCCGGAGAGGACCACATTCTCTGAAGAAAACCCGCCTCATCGCTGTACGTGGCTGACCATCGCTCCAGCGCTTTTCGGAGAGAGACAGCCCGGCTCGATATCGACGGTCCTTCCAGCAAGATTTCATCGTCTGTCAACACACCGTCCCGACACTGCGCCAAAAACCCGCGGATCCGGAACCGCAGCTTCGTGCACTGCGCAACCACGTCCAGGAGCGAATCGAGCGGATGCCATCCCCGCTGGTTGTTGTTGTTGTCGATGTCGTCACGGATGGCGTTGCCCGCCGCCCCGTCCACCCACATTTCGTCCAGCAGATTGGTCCACTCGGGATCCGTCAGAAACGTTGCATCCGAACAAATCACCGCCCGGAACACCTCAAAGACACGCGCCTGCAAGAAGAACGTCCGCGACCGCCCGCGCCGACAACAGGCAGCACCGCTCGCCCGTAGCGCCCTTCCTGTCCCGTGGACCATGTGCAGCCGCCAGCCCTCGCCCGGTGGGGTCTCGTTCATCAGTTCATAGAACCCTAAAAGCAAGGTTGTCCACAGGATGGCGTCCCGCAGGTCCTCGCCGGAAAGCAAGTTGCACGATGCGGCGGCCAGCGTTCTCGATAGACCCGACACGGCCGCGGCGTAGTACTCGAGCGCGGCGCGACGGCGGCCGGTCGGCTTGATCAAGTTGGGGCCGAGGCGGAGCGACGGGGTGTCGGCAGAGGAGTCAAGGTCTACAACACCGTCCGGCCCATCATGCATCCCCATGTTGGCGGCGTGCATGGCTCCAATGGCCAGCATGGCGTTTCTCAAGTAGGTGGCGGCGCCGACGCGGCTCAGATGCTGGAGGTCGTTCTGCACGGCGGCGGCTTTCCCGGTAAAATCGTTGCGGCCGACGAAAGCATAAAAGTGGTGCATGTAGTAGCCGGACGGGTCGGATGATGGTGTTGCCAGACTGAAGATCGATGTTGACGACGGTTGTTGTCGGGTCGCCCGTCGCTTTGTTAGTTGTCGGCCATACGACGACTCGACAATGATGGGGACTGCCGCGGTTCGGGGCGCCGGATAGGTACAGGTCATGCCGCGCCGAGTACACGCCGTGCAAGGCTGTTGTGATGAGCACTGGAGGGGGGGTTAGGCGAGGCTCTGAAAAGGGAATGGGCAGGACGCTGAGAGACCAACCTTGAGGTGGCTAGCAGCGCACGCTACACATCGTGAGCGCTTCTTGCGCCCGTCATAGGGGCCGAGCTGCATTCTGGCACAGTGAGGGGTTGTCGTGCAAAGGAGGTCGTGAGTTGTTAAGGGTCTGAAGAAGTGTCATAAGGCAGCGATTGAGAAAGACGGAGAACGGAGAGATGCTTGCCCACATGCATGAAGATTGACGACAGTAAGAGGGGAGACAAAAAGACATGAAAAGGCAAGATCTGGAGCATTGCGTATGCAAGCCACCTGCCACTTTTGTCTGGACTCTGGAGTCCTCCTTTGCCGAAGACCGGGCAGAGATGCACGGTCTAGGCCGAAAAGAGTAGGGTCGCAGCATGTGGGAACGTGGGATGTGGGATGGTGGGGACTTTTTGGGGGGAGAGATTCGTGATTGATTTTTTTATCAATCTAATCTCGCATAGGATCGGAGGGGAGGAGTCGAGAAAGAGACATGTGGTTGGGGACGTCAGAATATCTGGCGCAAAAGAGCGCACGGTTTGATTCAATCTTCTTTTTATTCGGCTTGTGGATCTCCTCGACACAGTTCCCCTTCACGACGTTTTCTTGCCCACCCCCTTCTTTCTTCCAGCAGCCACCATCATGGCTGAGATCACTGCGTACCCCAGAAAAAAGAAAAACCCGCTCGTCTCAATGGCGAGGTACAGCTTGCTGCGATAGCGTAGAAGCGTGTCCATCATCACAACAGAAAAGACGATCGAAAGAAGGAGGCCAGGCTGTCGCACAGGATTGGCAAAGCTTCTCCCGACCAGCGGCACCAGGCCTTTCCAGGAGTACACGACCAATTGCGTCCAGAGAAAAAAGAGGGTCCAGAATGTCGTTGAAAGATTGCCGCCAAACAGGATCTTCACCAACAAGTCGAGGCCGCCCTTGCCAGGTACTGCCAGTATCATCCAGACGGCGTACCCGGTCGCCAAAACGGAGGACGATTGCGCCACAGCATACTCGATGCACGAAAAGAGCCAGACAATAAAGAGCGCAGCGGCAATATCTTTCGTTCGACGGACAAGTGTTCTCGCAACAGCCTTGCCTCGGGGTGTTGACCTCAAGTTAGGAGGGATTACTTGAAGTAACTTGGAGTCATCTGCAGTAACGAGAAGTGCTGTGGCACCCCCAGCGACAAGATCCCAAAGTAATTTGAAAAGAATGGCGTGCAAGTACCGCCCGCCTCTCGCAGCCTTGACGACGTCCTCGAGAAAAACGTCCGGCCGGGCGAGTAGTAGCCGCCAGTCGTCGTCTGGTGTGGGCAAGAGGAAGAAACCAACGGCGGGCTGGCCGAACCAGATTGTGCGCCGCGCGTGGTTGAAGACAATGGCGGCGGCAAAGTCGGGTATGGCGGATCTTGTTGTACCTGTCTTGAATACAGACTCTCGTAGTACGACCCAAGCGTGGCTGACCACACCATCTGTGGCTGTCAAGAGGCACTCCATAGTGTGACTGGCTGCGCTTTCAGTAATGCGCCTTGCGATGAGATCGTAGATGTGCTGTCCCAGAATACTGTGAAATAAAGGTGTGCCAGGCCCAGTGAGGACAATAGTCGGCACCGTGAAAAAGGAAGACGGCCGTGCTGTTGGTTGTGAGGTATTGGCGTCCAGGCTTGATGCTGCCGGTGCAGGGCTTGGTGCGTTGCGTGCATCATCCTCTGCAGCCAAACCCTCTTTCCGCGTTCGTTGTCGTATTGATTCTGTCATGATGTATCTGTGGCCTCACGATGTACAACTTTTCATTGGAGGGTAAGCAGAGCCGAAAAGAAGAGCATATTCGTTTTAGTTGTGACGATCCGAAGACGGGATGCAAAACGGCCACGTTCCGCAGCCACGTTCTCCCTTCAACGAAAATGCGTGGCTCTCATTGGCCAGTTTAACATCGTTTGCATTTCAACGCGACACAAGCGGTTTGAATTCAAACCAAATTATCTACGTCCTACTTCACGTTTTAATTCCAATTGTCTGGGCTGGCTCCAAATTCATTGTCAATTTGTATTGTACATAGTTTGTATTGTTGCGCAAATGGTGACAGAGCCCAATCTTTCTCTGTCCAGTTCAATTTTGTTTCCCAGTGTTCCTAAATAACAGCAGAATGGCAATCTTTGTAAAAGAAGCGCAACTAACAAATACCAGTTTCCCATAAACACCTAACCCTCGAACGATCCCTTGTTTGGGTTTTGGCTACAGTCGAAATGAAGAGGTGCAGAAATGCACGATAAATGCACAAGAGGAAGACGCCATGAACCGATAACAAATGACGACAGAAAACAGATCCAACGCAGTAAAGACAAACACCGTGGGCCAGAATGCAAAAGTGCTGACTGAAAAGACAAGAACAAGAAAACAAACGTCCTTCCAATCCAAGCGCAATAAAAGCAAAATTTGGAATGGCGTGCTGGTACCGCCAAAATAGAAAAAAGAAATGAAGCCGATGAAAGACAAACGGGTGGCCCCTTTACCGCCCAGAAAAAGTGTGCCACCGAGGCTTGCTGTCAGTGCCCACGTCAAACCAGTCCACCTTGGAGTCGCTGGCAGGACTCCCACAACCACCACGACTGTCGCCCGGAGAGCTCACGTTGCGAGACCACTAGCCCGCCCGGTTGCGCAGGCCCGTCACCCGTCCCAGCCACTTCTTGCGGACCTCCTGCTGGAGAGGCGGTGCGGCGGGCGGGGCGGGCGCAGGCTCTTGCGGTGCCGGATCCGTCACAGGCGCAGGCGCGTCCTTGGCCTCGGCGTCAACGGTCTCCTCAGCTCCCCGCGCGGGGCGAGGGTTGCGCAGGATTGGCGGCGGCGTCGCGCTCACATTGTTGCCGGCGTCGTCGTCCAAGTCGTTGCGGCGGACACGCGAGGGCATGCCAATGGCGGGCGCCGAGGCCTTCTCCTCCGTAGGTGTTGCAGCAGCTGCAGTCGCTGTCGAAGGGACGGTCGCCGATGTCGTCAGAGCCGTGTTGGCTGCCGAGTTGGGCTCGTGCGAGCCCGACCGTCGGAACAGGCTCATCACGCGGCTGCGGGTGGCATTGTTGTTCGAGCCTGATGCGGGCGGGTAGTGCCGCTGCTTAGGCAGAGTCGTCTGTTCCTGCTGGGCGGGAGCAGCGGCGGGTGTCGGTGGTTGCGACTGGGTGAGGCTGTCGTGTCTGGATTCGTCCTTGCTGGCAGTTGTTCCGGGGCGTGTGGGCGACCTCCGGCTCTTGTTGTTAACAAGGCTCGGTGTGCCCAGCGATGGTGTGCCAGGTGCCGTGCCGTGGCGCGATCCACTGCGCGAACCGTGGGTCGAGCCGGTATGGGCGTGCAGACTCGAGCGGCGGTGGGGAGGTGGCGGCGGTCCCGATGGGATACCATTCATGCCATACGGAAGCGGCGAGGCCAGCAGACCGCTGGAACCAAAAAGGCCCGCAGCCGGAGATGGCAGAGAAGCACCAAGGGCGTCCAGAGTCTGGGCCAGCGGCGCCGAGCCTTGGTAGCCCTGGCCGCTTAGGGAGCCAAACATGGCCGTCGTGGCCCAGCCGTTGGAGGTCGTCGGGAAGCTGAAGAGGTCCGGAGATACACGGCCACCGCGGCGGCTGCGGCTCTTGGAGGGCGCGGGCGCTTGGCCGGTCGGACGCAGGCTCTCGCGCAACCAGTAATCGTGCAGAGACGCCGAGTCGTTTCCGTCAATGTCCATATCATCGTCGGAACTGTCCGAGTCGCCCCAGACACTGCCGCGGCCGTGGTGCGAAATCGTCGTCTCGTCGGCCGACCGGGGGCGAGGCGGAATGTGCAGCTGGTTGTCAAAGTAGCTGCTGCGGCCGCTAATTTCGTGGCGGCGGCTGTTGAAGGCAGAGGTCGATGGCGGGTGCATGGCGGGGATGCTGTCAACAAAGGACTCAAGGGTCGAGATGCGCTTCTCGCCGCTGCTGGAGCGCGAGGTGTTCGCCTCCGAGATAGTCAGATAGCTGCGCTCGTTGGCGGCAGTCTCCTTGTCCTGGAGGCAAAGAGTGTCGTTGGAGTTCTTGTACCGGCGGAGAGTCGAGGTCGAGATGGTGTCGGGTGTGGGCGGCAGGTTGTGAGATTCGCGGGGGAAGGGCGCGTCGGTGCGGACTCTGCGCAGGGCGTCCTTCTTCTCCTGGCGAGCATACGACTTGCCAATCTCGTGTTCGCGAAGGTGGCGGGCCAGTGACTCGATCTCCCCGCGGCTGTGGCCATGCTGGCTAGCAGGGCGAGAAGCGTCGTTCATCGCTTGTAGTGACATCTCCATCTTCTCCAGCTGGCGAAGTGGAGAGTTGGTGCCGAGGAAGTCTGTAAGGGCGTTGAAGGCGGCGGCGTTCTGGTTGGCGCTCAAGTGAGGGTTGCGGTTGCTCGAAGACGACCGCTTCTTAGTCGGTGTCGACGAGGACGGGGTATGTGATGATGATTTTCCGTTTGTAGTGGAAGGTGCTTGTGTTGTCGAAGCAAGAGCGTGGGCCACGACAGCAGCGGCAGATCCGTTCGACTCTTCCACGTTCAGGCTGGCGTCGGGCATGCTGCGAGGGATATCTGGGACACAGGCCGCAGGTGACATGGGCCGTGGCTCGGCCGGTGCCGAGGTGATGTGTGTTGGGACCTCGCGTTTCTTGCCATATATGCTGAGGAAAGAGCTCTCGCTCAGAACACTGAGGCTAGGGCTGGCAATGCGGTCAATATCGAGGTCTTCTGACATGCGCGGGAGGCTGGCAAGACTGCCAACACGAGTGCCGAGATACACGTTACGCAGATTCTCGGTGAGCTCGCTGTGGACAGACACGAAACTGGGCATGCGGTTGATCGTGCGAGCGTCGTCAGCCTTGTTCTTTGCTTTCGGTGTGTCGTCAAATGATGTGACAGATTCGGCGGCCTGGTTGCCAGCCGTCTCGTGGAGGGCATTCGACAGGGCACTCCGTAGTCTAGCGTCGGTTGCAAAGAACTGTTCCTTCACGGCCTGCTGCTGCATCATCTCGCGTTCTTGGAAAAGCTCTTCGAGACGAGCCTCCAGAGATACGATCATGGCGACAGCTTCTTCGACAGCCTTGTCGCGCATCTCAAGTTCGACCATGAGCTTGTCATTGATCTCCTCCAGCTCATGCTTCTCGGTCTCCAGGCTTTCGCATCGTTCTTCGAGGGATGTCTGCTTTTCGCGGCGGTGGTACAGTTCGAGTTTTAGGTCAAAGTTTTGTTTGTGAAGGTTCGTGAGAGTCTATGAGTGTTAGTGAGTCAAATATGGATAGAGAACGGTCAATCAATACATAGCCATATATGCTTACCTGTTCCATCTCCTTCAGGCCAACGCCGACCTTCTTCTTGCCCCCATCGAGATGTCCTGCGCTAGACTTGGGCCGGCTGATGTCAAACGGTGCGCGTGCTGGCGAGGCTGCGGCACGAAGATCTGCTGTTGAGCCCATCTTGTCGTTGCTGAGGCGGCTTGAGCTGCGTTCACTTTCGACTTTGCGTTCCTTGAGCAGCTTCTCTTGGAGATAGCTTGATGTTGCAGTGAGAGACGGCTTGGAGTCGCTGGACTTGAGTTCGGATGTAGAGTCGTTGTTCAGAGACCGGAACCTTGAAGAGTCGGTGCTGGTGCTGGGAGCTGGCGATGCTCTCTTGTTTGCGCCGTTCTGGAAGCGGTGGACGAGGTGAGAAGAGGGTTGTTGTGATGAGGAGGAGGACGAGGACGTTTGCTGCTGCAACAAAGGCGGCTGTGGTGATGGTGTCAGGTTCGACATTGAACGGTCCGCAGTGGTGTGTGCCGACATTCGAGAGTCTGAAGCGGCGCCGGTGCTCGAGCGAGACGAGGCGCGGGTATATGAAGGGCGACGAGGCTGATGGTGGTCCCTCGTGCTCGTGCTGGGGAAGTTTGCAGAAATAGGAGTCTCCATCATGGCGGCGAGTGGCGACGAAGAAGATGTAAACGAAAGGGGGGTGGCCCTGAAAGGGGTTGGAGTGGGAGGCAAAGAATCTATCTTGGACCTCTAGACCAGCCCAGCTGGATGAATATGGAGAATGTCTGTGAGAGAAAGACAGAGATGTATGGGACGAGGGGTGTGCGGGTCGCCCGTTCTGCAAGCCGGTTCGTCCAAAGAAAAACTAAATGCCAGGACGTTATCGAATGTCAAAAGGAGGTTTTGACGCAGTCGTCAAACGGCAGCTGGGTGCTGCTGACGTCTCATAGGATCCTGGCCTAGGTGTGTGTGTATTGTGTATATGCAGTCAAGCGGGACGCGGCAGGCGGTGAAAGGAGGTTATGTCGTGTAAGTTTTGCTGCAGGCCGAATCAGAAAACGATATCTCAAAAACGAGAGAAATAATACAAAACGCAAGATCATGGGCGGGAGGAAGAAGAGAAAGGGGTGTAAAAGGAAACAAAAAAGAAAGAGAAGGGAGAAAGACAAAAAAGAGTGGGCGAGATGCAGGGTGAGAAAGAAGAAAAGAGAGACTAACAAGATCCAATCCAGTAGTACCGGGCTCCTTCCAGACAGGGCTACCTGGAAGACGGCAGCTGCATGGAAAGGGAGACGATAGACGGGTGAGAAAGACAAGGAGTCGGGATCTTCACCGTGGTGTGAGAGCCAGAAGGATGCACTCTGCAGATGGATGAGGGACGAAGTCGGGAGAGACAAATCGTCGAGAGTGTGTGAGCCAAGGAAGGAGGCAAAAAAAGAAAAGAAAAAAATAGTCTTGTCAATGAGAAGAAAGACAAGAAGAAAAATGAGAAAAAGAAATCGAGACAGCCAAGACTGAAAGTCGTCAGGATTGGAGACCGCGTCGTAGGGCCCTGGCTAGTTTCGCTGCAGGAGCAGGGTCAAACTTTGGCGCTATTATTATCGATTCTGGAGAGCGGAAGGAGTGCCGGCGTTGGTAACTGCAAAGATGGGGGGCGCAGCCAGGGGTCGGGAGAGCTAACGAGGATGAGGACCTGTTGCGACGGTGTTGGTGTGGGTGGTGTGGATGCGAAGGGTGTGAGGGAAAACGGGGAGCAAAGAGCAAAAAGGCGAGAGCCAGGTGAGCGGGCGTCTGGGCAGGCTTTGCCAGGTCTGTCGCCAGTCAGCAGTCACCAGTGAGGTCACGACGGTTTTTCGAGATGCGACGGATGTTGTCCAACGTCCTCGTGGGGTGTGATCGTGGGCAGTGGTCCGGGGCGCGTGCGCCTGGTACCCTTTGATGCAACGAGGAAACAGAGTGTGGCTCGGTTCGAAGGGTCGATAACGGTCACTGCGATAGCAGATACTCGTCTCCTCGAAGTGGTGTTCCAACGGCGTAGTGTATACTCCGTAAGTATGTCGTGTTCCTTTGTCTGGTGATGTGATGCGATGCGAAGTGGTGACAATGATGTATCAAAGGCTTCGTGCAAACGAATAATGATAGAACACAAACAAAACGCAGTACAAATATGACATTCACCTTGTCGTCTGCGCTGTTTGCTGTCGTGATGTTTTGTAGCGTCGATGTGCCAGGCAACGCATTCCTTGCAAGGTGAGAATGGGGGCAAATTCGTCAAGGAAACAAAACGCCAGAAAGGCCAGGCCCCATAGCTGTAAGGCTCCGATGCAAGATGGCTCGGGCACGAATAGGACCTGCTTGACTGGCCAGATCCGAGTCAGGATGCACCCTGTCTCTTCGTTGGCTCGTTTCTTGCCTGCCGTTCCCTGTCCTTTTGGCTGGCTTTTTTGTCTTCTCTTCGTCTTTTTGCCTCTTTTGTCGCTTCTTCTCCAATTGTCTCACTCTTGGTGGTCCGGGGGGCCAGGGATCCTACAGCAGGTAAGACCAGGTCGAGACAGACGGAGAATCGGTGGATGGCGGTCGTTGAAGTGAATAGGAAGCGATTTGCGGTGCAGGTTGAGAGAGAAAGAAGAAACGATCCAAGAAACAACTCAACAACGCGAGGGGTAAATTTGAGGATCAAAGAAGCAAAAAGGAGAGAACCAGAGAAACGACTACGAGGAAAGTGAGCAAGTGAGCAAAGGAAACAGTGGCGATCGTTCTTGCTGTTTTGGTCTGCGACGCGACCGCCATCACAAAACCGAGACACGCTTTCTTGGAGCTTGCGAGGGAAGGAGCGGCCGACAAGGCAATTTCCTGACTAGGACGGGAGCTCCCACGCCCGTTTTCTGCTACGCTTTCCCCTTTTCTGTCCGTCCCTCTTTCCTCGACTTGTGCTGCAGTCTCCGTTCTTTCCTCTATTTGTGCAAACGGCCGAGAGCTAGCGTTTTGTTTGCAAGAAAAACGTCAGTGACTCCATAGTGCTTTCCTTTTCTTGATTCCTTTATCCCTTTTCCTTCCAAATATTTCTTGTTCTCTCTTGTTTTTTTCGCCCCTTGCAAAACGTGAGCCTCTTGCCGTCATGGAGAATGGGAGTTGGACGTGCAGGAGAACAAGGCGCTAGCGACGCCGCTAGGCAAGGGGAGACATCCCGGCGCACTGGGGCAGGAGCGACCTTGCCGGGCCTGGGTGCGGCCGCTTCGTATTAGCATCCGCCGTTGGGCTGTTTTAGCGCATCTTCTTGCAGAGACTGGACCTCTCAAGATTGACTCTTTCCTCTTTGGCTCGCTTTTGTCCATTTTGCGGGACGGCCTGGATGCAGATTTGAGGCGCAATTCGGTTCTTCTATCGTCGACTATCATCCTTTTCAGAAGCCACCAGAGAAAGACAAGAAACGCCCAGAGATGGGCTTTCTTTATCGCAAAGGTCCTCGGCTGCCGGCTGTCTTGTTTCAGGCCCCTGCTATCAAGAGAAAGAAACCAGTCAAATAGGGAAAAGACAGGCACATAAACTGAAAACCCAGACCCAGAGACAGGAAGCGACCAAGACAAGAGGCCACAGAGGGGCCTAGGCCACTTTCCCCCGTTCCAATCGTACGGTAGAGCTAGGACAAAAAGGTAAATAATAATAAAAAACCTGCGATGACAGAGACGGCGACATATTCTCACTCTCTCGCAGGCAGGCACACTTTGTTTCTTTTTCCCTCAATTCCCCTGGTCCGTTTTGGCCGTCCGTCAGGCATCCTTCAAAGTCGAAAGTGCCCAGTGCCCATCGTGCCCCTGTCTTGAGCACTTTTTGGCACTGCCGTTTCCTTTGCGAAAAGGGGATATCCTTGCAAGAAACAGGGACAGAGCGAGACGGCCCCGGCCTTGGTCCAGTGCAAAGGCCCGGCTGCCGCTTGTGGGCCAGAGTGGAAGAAAGATCTGAGGGAGACGGAGGTGCAAAAGAGAGCAAAAGTACAAGGGAAACGGGGTGAAGAGAAGAAGAAACTGATATCAACAGGGGCCAGAAAAGGGAACAAAAAAATAGGGGGGCTGGTGCCTCCACTGTTTTTCGACAGGGGATGTGAGAAGACGTGTGGTGATTGGCCAACTGTCTCCAAACTGGCCGGGGTTGAGATTACGGCTGCAACTCTGTTGACTTTCTTTTTCAATTTTCTGAACTTTTCAGGACTTGACGTCGTCTTTCATGAGCAGACAAAATGCCTTTCGAGCCTTTCTTCCTTTTTCATGACTCCGCCAGTTCTCAGGTCCCTTCCGTTTAATTAGAAACGCGAAAATCATACACTCTTTTCGCGATGGCGTCGCACAAAAGCGCGTCGGAGACACCAAAAGTTTAATGGAAATGCGACGCTACGGGAATTGGCGTGTGTCCGATTGAGAGTGACAATAGTGATGACGAGGGTGACGAAGTGACAAAGGACGGAGGGGTGGACATCATTTGAATTTGTGTTATCATTGTGTCTGGACAGATGAAAACGAGGAATGGAGAAAGAAAGAAAGAGAAATCATCTCGTGGACGAACGGCGTCCCGTGTCCACTTCCACTTGCTCCCCCTTGCCGCATTTCTGCAGCATTGCTCCCTCGCTCGTACAGAGGATCGTAGACGAAGGGCAGAGTACAGAGGACGGCGTACAAATCAATCTGGCGTAATGAATCGATGCTCGGGGCTTGTCATCTTGCCAATACTCCTGTGCGCCAAAATTGCCTCTTTGGGCATGCAGCCAGTCGCATCTGCACTGAAGACTGCAGACTGCAGAGACTGCATTTGCCTGTTGGTTGTTACCAACTGTGGTTCAAGAAAACCTGGGTACAGGGCAGGCCTGCCTCTTGATCTCTGCCGTCTGCCGTCTGCCGTCTGCCATTCCCTGGTTCGTCTTGCCCCAGGCAAAAATCAATCCATTGGTCATAGTTCCTGTTCACAGCATAGCATGGCAGGCCTAGGGAGAAAGGCAAAAGAAAGCAGGACGGGCTGTAAAGAAACGCATAAACGCAGCCAAGGGTTCCAGTAACAAAAGCGACAAAAACCATTGGCTGTCGGCCGACAAGTGGCTGGTGAGCTCTATGACTCTTGGTGCAGCTTTCTGTGGCGTATTGCGCCCCATTTGGGAGTTGTAAAGAAAACTCTGGACGCTGAGAGCCTCTCCCTTGCATCGACAGAATTCAATAACTCAAAAGTCGGTCACCAGCCAACGACTACTATCGTAAGATCGCAAGAGGCAAGGGCCCGGATGATACCTCGCGGGGTTCATAAAAAGCCTCACAATTTCCTGCAAGGGAAGCATTGTCAGCCAGGTATCTTGTGCCGATGCTTCACAGGCAAGGAAGTTCTCGTCACAAAGCCTTTTGTGCCACATGTAAAAGATTATTTGCGCAATTACAGGAACAAGCCGAAAAGTGGCGGTCAAGATGCACAAATGCGCCTCCAACAAAAACCCCCTACCTCTGCCAGCTGCATACCAAATGCAAGGAGAAGAAGAGCCACGAGAGAATATCATGTTCCTTACTCTGCCTTCTCGGCCATTTATTATTCTAGATTCTTACCAAAACATGGCATCCCCACGTCAATGCACGTAGTTGCATATTGAAAGCAGGAAACTGGAGTTGAACGCAAGCAAGGTGGACATTCTGGAGCACCATTGGCCAACGAAATGTTTCTCTCCAGCTTCCATTTTGTTTCTCTTCCCAGCCTTCTCTCGGTTCTCTTTCCACTTGTGCTTTCCTTGTTCTGTCTTTTAGTCCTGTAAAACACTTGTGTCCCTTGCATCTCGCCTGTGCAGGTCTCACCATCATGTGTTTTTGTGCTTCTAGCTCTGGTGGACGGAAGCACGAACGGAGAGCCCATTGGGTAGCTCATCCTTGCATGTCCTACGCTTCTCCTAACCACCGCAGGAAAAGGAAGGTGAAGAATCAATAGGGCAAGGAAAGACGGACGAAGAGAAGGATTGAGAGCTGAAAGGCTCTTGGGGGGTACTAAGGAACGGCTGAGAGATGCATAACAAAATGAACTGCTGCAGGGGAAGAAAAAAGAAGGAAGCAAACATCAGCAAAAAGCAAAACGCAAAACGCAAACACCGCGGGCGAACACACATGGAAACTACGAACTGTGATCGTCCAAAGTTAGGGTGTTTGAAAAAGACTCACCTGGCCGGTCCTTGCCCTTTCCCAGACTGGGGCAAAGCACCTGGTCCAAGCCAACGGGAACATGCACCGGCCGCGTGCCGACCGGTATGCATGCACTTTAAGATGAACGGTGGCAAAGAACATCGACGAAAGAGGGGCGAGCGTGCAGAGGAGACTTGCACAGAAGAAGTAAATGGAAAATGTAGGCGCGCGGCGCAAAAGTCGAACAATGGATGAAGGGGGGGAAAGCTCAGAAGAGAAAGGAGAAAACGGCCGGCCGCTTGATAGATCAAAATGCACTAATGTATGGCGCATGGCGCACAGTGACTCTAGGTGCAGGACGCAGTGCACGGAGGTGTGGGCAGCAGGTAAACAAGAATAGCGATGCTGTGGAACCAGGCCAGACCGAGCGCAAAGGACCTCAAAAGATGTGGTGGACGATAGCGATAAAGTTTGCTGGGCCCATTCAGACAGAAGTGGCAAAGGGCTCAATGGGATTGTGTGTGATAAAGTGATAAAGCGGTTTGAACGGTCAGTCCTTTGTTGACAATCCAGTGGTTGGCATCAATTGGGGCGTTTAGAATCGTCAATAAATACGACTCTCCATCGACAAATCCAATATTTGTTGCGGTCCTTAATACATTACGTGATACTCCGCAAAGACCAAATACGGAGTGCCATGGTCAATAACGGTGCGAACGGGCCAGTTCAAAGGAACGAGGAGAATAAAGAGAGCGGCGCAGAATCCTCCGTCCCACGGATGCAAACATCGCGACCGGACGAGATAAAGAGTGGTTGTCCGGCAGTGTTTGCATCGTTTACCCCTCCTGCCATCGTTGGTGGGAGGCTGGTATATCTTATCAACAAGTCAGGCCCTGAATATTGTCATATTATTGTAAACAAACATGTCAAAAAGTACACCATGGAGTGTGCGTCTTTCATGTGTGCGCTGGCATGCATGCATCAAAAACGTGGCAAGGTGTGTCCTGCTGTGTGATGAACGAATCGTGCTCACCATGACGAGCATGATAACAACAACGGTGTGACAGGTGTGGCAACATACACCCTCAATCAAGCAAAAGAAGAAGAAGAAAATACTACCAGTATTTCTTGCTTGAATACTTTTTGAAATAGTTTCTGGGATAGATTTTGTCTTTCAATAACTTTAACTAAATATTTGTGAAATTAATTTTGAATGGGTTTTTTTTTCAATTTGATTTATAAATATTTCAGATAAATGAAAATCAATAAAACAAACAAATAAAACAACATCTAGTAACGATTCATACAAATTTGACATAAAACTTACAAACTCAATAGATGCATTATTAAATTGTGAGACGATACATAAAAGCCGTAAACCTGAAAACTAACATCCGACCGTTGAGCCATGAGCAGAACCCCCCTCGTAAATACCAAAAAAAATATGCCACCCAGTTTTTTATGAAATATAAATGGTATGTAAGATGAGAGCAGAAAATGATATGCCGGCCCAAAACAAGAAAACATAAAACAGTCAAAAATGCGCTCGACGTGACAAAGAAGAGGAGACATGCCGGACCAAGAGAAGAGGAAAGCAAAACCAAGCAAATAAACCGCCCAACGACCCTACCTCGGAGCCAAAACAACCAAAAACGACAGATACTAAGTAGGAAAGTATGGATGTATATGTAAAGATTTGAGCGTATATTAGGATGCGAATTTCGCGTGCGACAGGTCGAAGCCGGCAAAGCCGTTGTTCTCGGTCGGGCTCTGTGCGGCACTGGGCAAGAAGACAGGGTAGTCCGTGCCAGCCTGCAGCTCCTCCGTGAAACTGCCGTAGCTGTGGTTCCGGCTGATGCCCTCGTTGATGGAGCCGCCGTGGATGGACCCGTACGAACCGCCACCGACAGAGACACCCGTAGGACTGACGGTGCCGTCATAGACAACACCATCGAGGCTGCTGCCGTCGTAGGCGACGGGGCCAATTTCGAAACCGGCGGTGCCGTTGGCAGTACCGTCAAGGCCGCTCGTGTCAAAGGCAAACGGTAAGGGCTCGCCGTTGGGACCAGTCGTCGTGGTAGCCGTGGTGGTCGCAAAGTGGTTGACGGACGGCACAGTGACAAAATCATCGCCGACCTCGCCGAGCACGGTGCCGCCGATGGCACTGCCGTTGGCGTCCGTAACGGGCGGCAAGGATGCAGCTGCAACTGCGGCCGCCGTAGTCGTGGCAATGTCCTCGTGCGACGACCAGTGCCCGTTGGTGTTGGGCAGCAGCTCGGGTGACGAAGGCGACGAGAGGGCGGGTGCTGGCGATAGCGCCATGCGCATACCGCCGCCCGTCTGCTCGTTGGCAAACATGAGCAGGCGCTCGGCGTACTGGGTGCGGCTGTTGGGGCTGGCGCTCAGCGTGCGCACAAAGAACTCGAGCGGGTCGACCGAGTAGGACATGCGGCCCACGCCCAGCACGCCCATGTCGGAGGCGCCGGCGAAATCCATGCCCATGGCGGCACCGCCGCCTGCGACATTGGTGCCAGACTTGCTGGCCATATCGCAGGCCTGGAGCACGTTCATGGACCAGGTGCCAATCTCAAAGATCTTCTCAAAGATGCCCATGCCGTGGACCTCGATGGCCTGGGGCGGCAGGCTCTGGATGACGGCGGCGGTGCGGGCGGCAATGGTGAGCGGGAACGCGAAGCGCATGCTCTCATCGGGTGCTGTCCATGACAGTAGCTGCTGGCGGAAGGAGGACTGCCAGACAATCAGGCGGAGCCACTGTTGGGTGATGAGAAGATCGGCCTTTTGGATGTCGGTCGTCTCGGGCTCAGCCTCCTGCTTGACCTCCTCATCGGCATTCTCTGAGGTGATGCCAAACGCTGCGTTCAGGCCAGCCGTAAATTCGGCGGGCGAGCTCGGCGATGGAGGTGGGGCTTCGTGGCCGCTGGGCGACTGGATCTCGGGGCTGTTGCTGGTCGTGGACAGGCCGTGAGTGACAGTGACAATCTCGGTGCGTGCCTTGGAGAGGAACGGTGGGCGCATGGCCAGGACGGCTTGCAGGGCAAGGTATGTAGCGGCCGTGACGCGCGGGTCAGAGCCTTCGTTCCAGGCATTGACAAATGATTCGTCAAGGGGGGTGTAGGAGCTGATGAGCTGGCGGAAGCCGGAATGGATCTCGGGTGCTTCGTAGGGGTGGCGGGTTGTCGGGAGAGATGGCGTCTTCTTGAGCGTGATGGGTTTGCTCCGAAGGATAGCAAAGGACCTACAGATGAGAGTTAGTATACGGGTAATACACCGAGCAGTGTTTAGGTAAAAAAGCGCAAGGTCGTTGTCTTACCTCTCCGTGACAAAGAGCTGCCAAAATGTGCGCTGCCTGCAGAGCGTCTCTGCGGCATCCAGGCCGACATACGAGGCATCATCGTGGAGTGACAGCTCTTGGGCGAGAGTCAATGCCTCGCGCAGGTAGAGCCACGACTTGCGCGACTGGTTGATCTCGAAGAAGGACGTGGACAGCCAGAACGACGAAATGACGGCGTGTAGAGACGCATCGTTGAAGAAGTCGTACGACTGGCGCGCCGAGATGCACTCGTCCAAGAAGAAGCGGCCTGCGCACTCCCACGATGGGTGAGGCGCATCAGCGGTAATGTTTTGGCCCGACATGTGGAAGCACGTCAGGGCGCAGAGCGCATAGAGGTAGTTGCGATCCGAGAAGGAAAGCTCGGCGCGGTTGACCATGTCGCGGACGGCGGGCATGTAGGGCAGGGGCATGATGGGATAGATGTGCTCGTAGTAGAGGTCGATGCACCGTGGCATGAGGTACATGTAGCTGCGGGTGGTCGGCCGATACTGCTCGGTCGAGAAGGCGCCGCGGGGCTCGGCGGCATGGCGAGGGTCCGAGGACATTTTCTGCCAGGAAATGTCGGACGGCGGCGCCGGCGTCGACGGCACAGACATATCAATGCCATTTATTCTGATGGTTAGTGGGCGAATATACAACATGGATTGGGAGGAGGACAACATACAAGTCTATGCTGCTTTCGCGGCTGTGTTTGGAATGGGTGAGGGTGGCATTGGCATTGGCATTGATGTTGGGGTTGTTCTGGTCAATCGAGTACCGTTCCCGGAGCTCGTTGATGACGCGCCCGCGGCCACGCTTGGGTCCCCGTTTTAGAGGAACGTGGTCGCGCTTGCACGCCAGCGAAGCATTGACGCATGGCTGGCACGGAAGCTGGCCATCGCAGCGGATTCCTGGACGGTTAGTGGGGAGTTATTGTGGGTGGTTTGGAGGACAGCGGACTCACTTCGTCGTCTGCAGTGGTCGCAGACGGTGCGCTTGGACTGTGCGGTGGCAGTAGTAGCTGCCGGAGCAGATTCGGACGTGCCGTTGGCGGTGCCGTTGGCAGTCCCGTTGGTGGTTCCGTTGGTAAAGAGAGCGGCCTTGGTGCTGATTTGCGGCGAAGGCGGCGGCGGCGGCGGGAGCGACGGCAACAGGTCGTCGATTCCACCGTCTTCAGTCTTCATCGTGGCGTGCACTCCCACATGTCTTGCAATGTGGGCAACGGCGTCACCAGGACAGGGCCGATGCAGCCCGGCGCCGATGCGCAGTGCAGGTTTTGTGTGGGTTGTGTGTGTTTGTGGTTGTGTGTGTCTGGTGTCTCAGCCTTTCAGCCTCTCGTTGCTTTTTGCTGTTGCTTGCGGCGCTCGTCGACGATCGTGCGGTGGAGTTTGCAGTCGGCGTGACTCGGTGGCTCGGTATAGGAACAAGCGAGATAACGCGCAGGGGTGGCCGTTAATGATTTCTGGGAAAAGAAGAGATGGACGAAAGAACGTCTCGCAAGGCCGGCGTATGACCTTTGATGTGTAATGTGACAGAAGAGGGCCGGATGCACACAATGGCGAGCTTTCACGAAGCTGTCTCTTGTGTTGCCAACTGGGTGGGAGTGTGTGTGTCTGGTTTGAGTGAAGAGAGGAGAAAAGAGGAGGAGAAAAGGCTTTCAGTGGGAGATTGAATCCAGCCAACCAGGTCCACTGTAGGGCAACTGTGGCAGGAGCAATAATAGTGGGAAAGAGGCAAGGCCAGCAGAGGACAAAAAGAGCCAAGGAGTGTGTCTGGCCTAGGACTTGATGTGCGTATGCGTGTCTGCTGTGAGAGAGGGGCGCGCAAGCGAGTGGAAGCGGGCGGCGGCCTAGAGCGAGAGGGGAAATGCAGAAAAGGCACGACGAGCGTCGTGAAAAAGGATAAAATGTAAAATGGGCGCAGGAAAAGGAAAATTCAGTTCAATGGTTGGTTGCATACGGCGGGGCTGCGACAATGCGGGGGGCACCCTGGCCGGGGAGGCAGGAGCGAACGAAGGACGCGATGGGCGATGAGCGACAAGCGGTGCTGCAGAATCGAGAATCGGGCGTCACTGGCGTGGGTTTTGCGTGCAAGGGCAGGAGCGATGGTGAGATCGGGGGAGGGTGTTCAGAGGAGAAGCGTGGGATGGAAAGAGCGGCTCATCCACAAGAGAGAGCACGGAAAGAGCGGATGAGAACGAGGGAACGACAAGGCAAGAGCGCAAAAACGAACAAAAGAAAAATTCAACAGATCTAAAATGCAACAATACGAGGGATGCAACTACAAAGTACGACGACTGGCCATCCAAAGTGAGAAGAGGCAATATCTCAAACGTAATGGAAGCCAGAACGGACCGAGCAAGAGACCAAGACGACCAAGAAAAATTAAGAAGCAATGACAAGCACTTAAAGGACGGGCGATGAGCGACGCGGCGGCCGACGAGTGTAAAATAAAAGAGAAATAAAAAGAGAAAATAAAAGGCCCGTTGCTAGTTCGAAACCCTTAAAAAGAACAAAAAAGGAGACAGATCTAACATCGGGTCCCCCCATCCTTACCCATTCTTACTGTTGATCATTGAAGAAAAAAGGGAGAAGGCTACCATAAGAAGAAGGTGCACGAATGTAGGGAGCTGAGAGACAGAAAAAGTGAAAGAACGAAACGACACATAGAAAGACGACACAAGAAGCGGAAGGAACGGCCGGGCGATGTCCGATGTCGACTGTCGACTCATACTTTATTTGTAAAGGCTGGCATTCTTGGTTTCTTGGAAGCGGCATCGCAGTCAGATTTTTTATTCTGATCTCTCGTATGCTCCTTTTAGAAAAGCAATGGCATTCGCTTTGTCTATTGTTTGACTCTTGATTAATTCTCCTTGAAATCTCATTTGCTGGCGAGGCGCCATGCTGTTTTCTGCTGTTCCGCCTTGTCCTTTTTTGCTTTTTGCCTGTATGCAGCTTCATAGCCTTGGTTTTTGTTTTAGAGGGAGCAAAGAGTGAAAAAAAAAGAAAAAAAGTTTTTTTTTTATGTCTCATCTTTTTTCTGCACTTTAGCGCGGCTGCACTAGGCCAATCTGGTCCACACGTGTGGTGATGGTGTCGCGATATCGGGTACCCTGGACCGCCCTGACAGCGGCTAGTTCAGCGTAGGCGAGGGTCTAGAGGCCGAGAGCCCCCAACCAATGCCCCTGTAGGCGATGCACGAACGACGCCAAATCGACAAATACGGCAATCCGACCACCACTTGGGCCTCCTTGACCGCAGCCTTTGCTCCTTCACCTCACACGCACGCAAGGTCAGATTTACGACGCAGATTTACCTGGTGTCATACTTGTTACAGGCCGGATTACGTCATTGGCTGCGCATGTTGTATCTACGAATGGCAACAGGGGTTTTGATGGACTCAAAAATGAGGAGAGATGAGGTGTTTTTGAGTTGTTGACCGTAATGTTGGGGCAAGATGCCAATTCACCGGACACTAAGTGATGACACATTGACTATTGGACACTTTCTGTTGATTTAGGACTTTATTTGATTTTTTTAATTCTGACCCTAACTCGGATCATAACATTAATTCCAGACCACCAAACGCCATACATCCCGGCTGAGAGTAGAACATGAAGAAAAAAGAAAAAGAATGGACAGAAAAATAAAAACTCTAACAGGCTGGCTCTAACTAGACATGGGAGAAAGACAGAGGAAACGAACGAGCAGACCGCATATGGTCAGGTCATCTACAGTTCATCCCGCTTGAATGTCTCCTCGCTGCCTTCGTCGTTGTCGTTGTTGTTGTCCTTCTTGTCCTCGTTCTTGTTCTCCTTCTTGTCGTTGCTTGGCTCTGGTCTGGTGATCGTCACCTCCTCCACCACTGTAAACTTTGTTGAGCTCGTGGTTGTCTCTGCATTGTTCTCGCCCTCCTGCTTCTCTGCGTCGTTGGTATTTCCCTCCTCTGTCTTCTTGCCCTTCTCCCGTCTCACAAACTTGTGTGTCGGCTGGCCTGGCTGCGCGCCGACCCACTGCGCTTCTGGCTGGTTCTCTTCTTGGAGGACGGCGCGAATTTCGAGGGCCGTTGCACCGGGCGTGTCGACAGCCTCGAGCCGCCACGGCTTACCGCCGGCAATTTTCTCGATTCGGGAGACCAGCTCCTGGATGACGTCCGGGTGGATGTTGAGCGCGGCGAGCTCTTCGTCGCCGACGACCAGAATCTCGCCGCCTTGGTTGACGCTGGCGGCCTTGACGAGGACAAGGACAACGTTGCCAAGGGCGGGGGTGGCGCCGCCGGCGTGCTTGGGGACGTTGAGCTTGAGGGGCGGAAGGCCGTCGACATCGCGGCCCAGGGCCTTGCGGGCGCCAATGGAGATACCGCCGACGACAGTCTCCTCTTTGGCACCGCCATCAGCAGCCTCACCGTCCGCCTCGTTGGCCGCCTTGTCGGGAATGCCCATGGCCTGGTACGCCTCCTGCGTCTTCTCCTCGTGCCACCGGGCGGCCTCTTCTTCGGACCCGACAATGCGGCGGCAGCTGATGGGGTGGGCGCGCGAGGGCTTGGGTGGCAGGAAGCCGGGCTCTTCGCAGAGGCGTGGCGTGCGCACCTCCATGAGGTACGAGCAGGTCGTGACTTCCTTGATGAAGGCAATGCGGTCGCTCGTGGCGCCCGGGTTGCAGTGGTACTGGATCTCGATTGTGCGCTCGCGGAGTGTTAAGTCACATAGAGTGCCCAGGCCCAGACGCTGGACCATGTAGCGCTGGTCGCCCTTGACCACGAGCTCCGTGTTGTAGGGGTCGGCCTTGTCGGACGATGATGAGTCGCCGCCCAGCGGCTTCTGCACGTCGACAATGTCCTTTTTGACGGCGTTCTTCTTCTTGTTTTTGGCCGCCGCCTCAGCCGCCTCGCCCTGCGCCGTGTTGTCGTGCTGCGTCGGCTGCATCCGCCCCAGCACGTACTCTTGGCTGTGCGGGTCCTTGACGGGCTTGCCCGTCTTTGTCGTCAGAGCATGGAACTGCACGACCTCCTTGCCGTAGCAGAAACTGTAGCTCCACCAGCCCGACATGTAGTACATGCACTCGCCCTCCATTGAGTTGATAATCTCCTTGCCGCGGGCCTCGAGCCGGGAAAACTCGCGGGCTTCTTCGGCACGGGCCAGCTCGTTGGCAGTCTGGTTGGGAGGGGCAGGCGGTGCGAGAACGGGAACCGAACAGAGGTAGCGGGAGGGCGGGACGTTCATAATTTCGTAGGTCTCGGAAACTTGGGCACCGCCATCGGGTGCATCGTCGTCATCGTCATCGTGGGCGTCGTTGCCGGTGTTTGCTGCTGCGGATGGGCGGCCGACGTCGGATTGTGAGGAGGGGGTCGCAGAGGCTCCGGACACGCCGTCGAGCAGGTTCTGGGCATCCTGTTCCAGGATGTAAGAGTCGGAGAAGACGACTTCGTACTGTTTTGAGGATCACGTTAGTAAATGCGCACTCGCATGCTGATACAGGCGGGTGTTGGCGATGGATACGGAGCTTGCCGGAGCTGGTGGGACTTACCTGTGGGTAGGCGTTGACGTCTTCGTGGATGCTGAATCCGTGGTGTCTTGCAGTCACGGCTGTGAGCTGCAGCACAGCGAGAAGTAATGATGATCGTGACCTCATGATGGCTGTGGTATTCGCATTGCTGCGTTGTGCAGGGGAAGAAACGTTGATTGATTATTAGTGATGGTGGAAGCTCGATGGTGCCAGGTGGAGCTTGGCTGGTATCTTAATGGAGGACGTGGCTGGATTGTTCGAGGTGAGCCCCGGATGACTAATATTTCCAAAGACGCTAGTGTGTTTTAGGGGTGCCCGGTGTGTCGGGGGTCAATACCACCGATCGCTGGAGATTGGCCTTTTAGCGGTTGAATGCGCTGAACAGACACTCAAAGTGACCTTTTCAAAACATCTACAGTATGACAGTACGACGTACACATGGAGTACTTCTCTAGGCAATGGAACGGCGCGCGCACAACTTTATTATTTCCTAAAATAACCCCTATTCCGAACCTGAAATATTGCCAAACACTCCGACTAATCTCCCTTCGGTCCCTATTCATGCTTAACGATATCCTCGGCGGGCAGCTCAGCAATCATCATCGACGAACGCGCCGCCGGACCGTCCATCGTCAGAGACCTCAAAACACTGCCCTCTCCAGCCTCGCTCAATATTTCACATGGCTCCGACCGTACACTGATGGGCGATAGCTCATGCGTGGTGGTGACGGTTGTCGCGTTGTCGATAGCCCGATTCTCGACACCTGGTGGGTTCTGCGGTGGTTCTGACTGGGACTGGGACCGTGAAGGGTTATCGACAACCTGCGGTGCTGCGCTGGCCGAGTTTTCATTCTGGCGGACACTGGGATCTTCCACAAGCGCACGGTTTCTTCCAGACAAGCGACGGATGCGGAGAACGGCCACGACGAGTGCAATCAGAGCGATGGCTGCAATAGCCGACACGACGGAGAGGCCTGCGATAAGTCCTTCCCGGTTCCCAGAAGTTGTCGACGAACTGTTGCCTGGGCCTCCTCCGTCGAAGTTGGCTCCCCAAACGACGAAGGAGTGATGAACGGCACACCGTCGTTGGAGTTGTCATTGTTGCCGCGCCCATTTTGCGTCACTCCGCCACCAGCATCGCCAACACTCAGCTGCTGCACCAAGTGCCCAATGTTGCTCCGAAGTTTGAATTTGCGGCTACAGCATTCGGAGATATTCTGGCCTTCGACACCGCAACACCAGCTGTTGCCCGTCATGTTGCGGTCGCAGCTCCTCAGAAAATACGTGTCGGACGGGCCCGGCGCGTTCTTCATGTTGCGGCAGTACTGCGGACAGCTGGGGTCTTGGAGCGTCTTGTCGGTGCACCCGTTCAACCACAAAACATGGCCGAGAGCAATGGCTGTCGTGCTCAAACAGAGCCCCGACGACAGGCAAATGTCGGAATTGGCGACGTTGCAGCATGCGGTGTGAATCCCACCAGCAGAAGCAGAAGAAGATGACGGGTCGACGGTCGAATTGCAGGGAACGTAGTTGCTGTTCATCTGGCTGCCGTCCATCCCGTAGCAAGTTGCGAGGACCTGCACTGAGAAGAGGCTGACCAACATAAGATATCGTAGACATGCCATGGTCGATGAATGTATTGTGAAGTCGAAGAGAACAGTGCGGATGTGAGAAGGATTTCAAGAAAGGTTGAAGGAGCACGCTCCCTAGCTACTCTTTCACACGTTTTTCACTACACGTCTTCGTGACACAGCCCCTTCATTAACAGCGTCTACATTTGGTAGCACAGGATGAACCGTGCTGGTCTGGGATAAAAACAAAATGCAAGACATTGTTGGAAAGAATAGCAAAAGTTGACGAAGTGCACCGCGCCACAAGCACAAATCAGATGCTTCTGTGGAACGTAAGACAGTGTCTGCACCTAACCACTGCCGTCACCATTCTGTACCAATGTAGAGATCTATGCTGGGTTGCATCGACCACGGTATTGAAATATTCGATATGCACATGTTCACGGGTGTTGTGCTGGCCCATCGTGCCTTCCCTCCCAATGTGATCCTCGACCGCACATTAGAAGTTGGATTGCAATTTCTCTTCCCAGTCAACATACCCATCGTTCCTTCCAAGTATGTTGCTACTCGTCACGGTTCCCAACGACAACAAAAACAAAAACAAAAACAAAGACAAGAGATACAACAAAGCCAGACGGCACAAAAAATCCACAGAACCAAGGACACCATCAACACCAAGATCCAGACCCTCAGCCATCACAACTTCCGACCACCAACCCTCACTCCCACGTCCTTGTCTACTACAGGCTTACACCACAAGTCCCATATTCACACAGTCTCACCACAGTACCGACCGCATCGAACAGAGACCATGCCTCTCGCGCACAGACACAAAGTCTTGACGGACGAGTTGCGGCGGGGAATGACGGCTGAAGACATCAAAGAAATCGTGACCGTTGAGACCGTCAAAGTGACTCCCGAATCTCCGACGGATGAGCAAGTTGACATCGAGGATGATCAGATAGACGTCTTGGATGCCGCATATCGGGAAATCAAGAGGCACGAGCGAGCAATCCTGGAAGATCTCCAGACTGTGGACGACCTGGCGCTCCTGATTGCGGAAAAGTGGTATCAAGGAAGAATCGATGTCACCAAGGACCAGTACGCTGCTTTCCGAAAGAATACGATGCGTTCGCACCACTACTTGTTGAGACGTGCGGCGTTCATGTGGCTGAGGAGCGCCCAACTGGCCGGCGCCTGGACGTCTGACGTGATCATTGACGATGCCGAATACGATGTCTTGGAGCACTACATCGACAGTGCATTCGCAAAACACGAGGGACGGCCACAGACTACCGCAGAACAAGTGAATGAGGCAAAGTTCCAGACCACAATTGAGAGAGCATATGGCAGTGGGCCGGAGGGCCAGGATGACATGCTCTACTGCCCGATTGCCCAGACGCTTGTCGATGACGCCGAGGCGATTCACCTCGTCAATGCCAATCTGGCAGACCTCCGGACCGCGGAAAGACTTTTCCTCCTGGGGAAGTACAAAATACACGACCCGGAGAATGGCCTTCTCCTCGCGAAAGAGTACGCGGACCTCTTGCACTCCGGGAAGGCTGTCATTTTGCCAGCTGACCTTGCTGGTGCCATTGTGAGGCCCGAGGACCAAGGCAAGGACAGTGCCGGCGAGTTCATCCTTCACCTACTGACCAAAGATATTGGGAGCCCGCCCACCGAATTGGCCTGGGGGTATGATACACTTCACGGACGGCGCCTCAAGTTCCTGAACAAGCTTCGTCCAACACGCACATATGTCCTCTTCAACGCCGCTGTGACCTTGCTGCTGCGCCGCCGCATAGCGATTGATCGGGACTGGGACGACCTGTCCGAGCTTCCAAATGTCGGAAGAGAGCTGTGGGACAGTCCAGGGCCTATTACGACGAAAAATCCGATTCTCTCCCGCTTTGCGAGAGAAGTCGGATGCCTGTCGCGTGTGGATGAAGACCTGTTCTGGGCAATGGACACCGAGTCTGCACCGGCGGGGGGAAATCTGCCTCCCAAAGACGAACGGATAAACAAAGGTCTTGGCATGCACGCGGCTGCAAATGTGATTCGGGACCTCGACAAGAAGTAAAACTAAGATCGGGGAGGGGAAGAGGGCGAGGACACTGACAAGACCCATCATGGTTAGGATGAAAGTATCGACAGGGACTCTTGTTGGCAGAACCTTCGAAGGCAATGGTACTATCCAACCCGATTATTTATTTGAGCTCGCTTCGTGGAACAAATAATTTATCGCGGATGAGTTGTGCAACGTGGCACACTACACTGGGGAAGTCTCAGCAAATAGCAAATACAGTAGATAGCTACAAGGCGCGTGTGCGTTTGTGTCAATTGGTAGTTTTATTAATAGTAACGGAGGGCGTTCTCCAGTGTTTCCATTGACAATATGGACAGCTGTTCCATAAACGTGACACTCGTGATAACGTATCCACTCCGAAGCTTTACAAGCCGCACATGGCTAGAATCGCAGCATCTGACCCAGCCTCGCCGTTGACGTCCCCGACATAGCCAAACTTGCCAGCACCGATCTTGGCCAGCGCTGTGGATGTCTCCCCAACCTTGTAAACATTTTCGGGAGGCAGGACATGCGACTCCATAACGGAGTTTTCGTCCGGGACATACCATGCATCGCCGGCCGCGACGTTCTTGACGTTGAGAGACTTGTGGCTGTACGACGGCAAAAGTTGGCTGCTGCTCGGAATGCCAAGCACCGCGTCACGGTTGAGGTGCATGGTTGTCCGGTGGTAGCTACTCATGGCCCAGGGCAGACCGGCCTTGTTGAAAAACAGCTCCATCTCCGGCGGGAGGACGAAGTTGGGGAAGTGACCCATCAGCACGCAGGTGCCCCCGGCTTCGCGAACATATTTGAGGATGGCGTCGTACGCGGGCTCAAACTCCTTGGTCGTGATGGCCTCGTCGGTGCAGATGATGGCACTGGGTGGTTTGTCGGCCGTCAAAAGCTTGATGACCGCGCCGGATTTCTTGGCCCTCTGCACGCGAGCTCGGTTGCCGAGCTTCTCGAGAAAGTCGGCGTACACATTGTCAAAAAAGGGCTGGTAGTTGAGGGAGACGAGGACGACGTGCGGCTGCTCGGAGCCGGAGTCGACGGTGGCCATTGTGCTTGATTTCTGGGGTAGGAACTTGGGTCGTTGATGATGAAATATGAAAAGAGAGAGAGTGTAAAGATGGAAAAGAGGAAAAGATAGATGAAAAAAAAAATGCGAAACGGAGGACAGGACGTCGAAATAAGTACCAGGCAGATGCAAACGAGGGGATGTAGTCGTGTGTTAATGGCCCCACAAAATAAGCACGATACCGTCGGTGAGCGGTGAGGGGCTGTTAACCGATCTACTGGTACCCGTGGGGGTTTTTGACTTGCACGCCCTCTGCAACCGTACATGAGAAAGTAAGTGCCATGGGATACTGGTCGCATTCGACGTCCAACTTGGCACAAAATCAAACGAGTTTTGACATGCTGTCTTTTGGAGGCATTGTCTTTGGGATCAAGTCACTCAGAAATGCTAGATCACCAGTCCACTCTGTCTCACAGGTCCAGTTGCGCACATCACGAATATGGGCCTGGAAGGCTGGGTGCAGGGCGACCTCGCTGTTTTTGTTGTTGCTGCTGCTGTCCCTGTCGACAGTGTCGCTGCTGTCCAGTGACACAAAAATATCCCTCACGGCGTGTGGCCAGTTGATGCAAAATGTCGAGTTGAACTTGTCGCGCAGCTGCTTGAAGATGGGCCCGGACCAGTCGCCGCGGAGGATGAGAGCGTCGCGCACGTCGGGCCAGATCATGGCGGCGACCCAGGCGGGGTGGGCGTGGCGGCGCTGCAGGTCTGTCGGGCGCAGCGTGGGCGGCATAGCATCCCAGGCAGCCTTTGTCGTCTCTGAAGAATCTGCTTGTGTCTGCACCTGGGTCTGCGCCTGGGTCTCCCAGTGGACAAGGCGGGCAATGTTGTGCAGGACGGCCATGCGCTCCGGCAGACGCAGGCCCATCCAGTAGCCGTGTTTGCCCAGGGCGGCGGCGGCCGGCATGGCGTGGACGTTGTCGTGCTGCGGGTTGAGAAGCGACTTGATGGACGGAAACGACGTGGCCTGCAGCTCGGGCGTGAATTCGGGCGATGAGCGAGACGACGGAAGAGGGTGGCGCAGGCTGTTGGCCATGTCGATCATGAGATGGTCGAGGCGCTGCTGGGGAGGGGTGTGTCGGAGGGCAATGGACCATACCGGTCGGTCGTCGGTGGGGGAATCGTCGAATGGCCCGATTGATGCAATGTCCTCATTGGGCCAGACATGGTCAGAGAGGCCGCCTGCCCACGGCTCGTCGCCGGCCAGGAGATCGCTGGCCAACAGATCGATGCTCAGCAAGGTGGTGTTGCTGCTACAGAGATTGCCAAACATTGGAAATCCGGCATGGAGGCCCACATGCAACGGCGCACCGGCATCGTCTGGGAATTGTAAAGGCGGCGGTGCGTCGAGGATGCTCAGGGGATCTGTTTGTTCCGCCCCTGCCTGGTCCTCGGTTGGTTCGTCGGGCGCGCCATCTTGTGGGAGCTGTAATTTTTGTGACGACTCAGCATGCATCAATTCTGCCAGTTGTGGATATTCTGGCGTTCTTTGTCGTTCTGGAACGCCGTCTGGTCGTTGCTGGCCGAGTTGGCCGATTCTGTCGAGGCTGCTTTGCAGGCCCTGGCCAAAGGATCTGATGTCGGTCAGCAGTGTCCAGAGCTGCTGGTTTTCGTCTTCGGCCGACTGCAGCAGTCCCTTTAACTCTTTAACTTGGCCCTCCAGCTCGGTGATTCGTGCTTTTGTTTTGGCTCTGTCGTTGTCAGTGATGATCTTGCATTTGGCGGTCGTCGATCAACGCGCTTCGTTCAACCCACCGACTGCATTGCTGGTTCAGTCTGTCAAAGGCCCGCTTGCGTGCTGCCTTTTCGGCGCTCATGCGCAACACTGAGCGGCTCGACGACGGTACTGGGAAGCCCATTTTCGTGCGAGGTAAGGATAGGTCGTCTTGGAAATTGCATGACAGAGTCTGAACAACCCGGGGTATCGACTCCATTTGACTACGTGACCGTACATTAAGAAAAAAAGTCTTCAAAGAGCCAACCCCGCAAATTCGTCGAGCTCTCCCGATTTTCAATCGGCTTCGCTTCTCCGCAGTCAAGAAAGCTCCTGGTGAACATTAACAGCTCGAGTAAAGACGCTAATACATCTGTCAGTCGCCTGCTCGGCACTAACATGACATGCATGACGGCCGAATGAAGTGATGGCAGCAACAAAACCTGTCAGGCATGTCACGTAGCTCAACACACGGAAGACGTCACGCAACGCACAGCTCCACATCTCAGACCAGCATTGCAGGTTCAATTCAACGCTTTTGATCTCGCCCGTGATTTTGGCAGTAAGAAATATGTGAACGAATAAGAATAAAAACAAAGCAGCCGTAATTTCTAGGCCCGCGAGAAAACACAAACCAAAAGAGAAAATCAAATCTCTCTGGCAAAGGGAGACAACATCGCATACAGAGCCTTACAACAAAACAAATCTTTCTCGACACGTCAACATGCGTGTCGATCATGCATTCGCCGTCGCCCTTTTGGGCCTGCTGCCGTCCGCAGTCGCTACCCGGGACCAGCAACCTTTGGCACCGTCCAAATCCTCAAAGCCCAACATCCTCTTCATCCTGACCGACGACCAGGACTGGCACATGGAGTCGATGCAGCACATGCCGTACCTGCAGAAGTACATGATCCATGAGGGCACGGTATACAGCAGCCACTACTGCACAGTGGCGCTGTGCTGTCCGTCGCGGGCGAACCTGTGGACAGGCATGGCGGCGCACAACACCAACGTCACGGACGTCTACCCGCCCTACGGCGGCTACCCCAAATTCGTGCAGGAGGGCTGGAACGACAACTACCTGCCGGTGTGGATGCAGCAGCAGGGGTACAACACGTACTACAGCGGCAAGCTCTGGAACGGACACAACGTCGACAACTACAACGACCCGTACGCGGGCGGGTTTAACGGCTCCGATTTTATCCTGGATCCGTTCACGTACGAGTACTACCGTGCGTTTATGTCGCGCAACGGCGCGCCGCCCGTCAGCTACGAGGGCCAATATTCGCCTGACGTGACGGCCGCCAAGGCGTACGAGTTTCTGGAGGAAGCGACGCAGCACCCGGACCCGTGGTTCATGGTCGTGGCCCCGATCGCGCCGCACGGCGACATGCGCCAAGAGAAGCCGTTCCGCGCCGACATGCCGCGCTACCACCCGCGCCATGCCCACCTGTTCAAGGACTACAAGATCCCCCGCACCCGCAATTTCAACCCGGACAGCCCCTCGGGCGTCGGCTGGATGCGCGAGCTGCCGCAGCTCAACGAGACGGTCATCGCGTACAACGACGAGTACCAGCGGGCCCGTCTGCGCGCCCTACAGTCTGTCGACGAAATGGTCGAGCAGCTCGTCAAGTCTCTGGACAAAAAAGGGCTGCTGGACAACACGTACATTTTCTACACGACCGACAACGGCTACCACATCAGCTCGCGGCGCATGCTGCCCGGCAAGGAGTGCAGCTACGAAGAGGACATCCACATCCCGCTGATTGTGCGCGGGCCGGGCGTGCCACGGGGCGTCAGCACGGCGAAACACAACATTGTCACGTCGCACACGGACCTGGCGCCGACCATTCTGCAGCTCGCCGGCGGCACCCGCGACGACTTTGACGGCTCGCCCATTCCGCTGACGGAGGCGGCATTCGCACACATTGAGGACACCAAGAACGTTGGCGGACGCGGCGAGCACGTCAACGTCGAATATTGGGGCCAGGCTATCCCCGAGGGCCGCTACGCCATTGAGCTCAAGTACGGCAACGGCCACATTGGCGAGATCGGCACCCGCAACGCCGCCCGCAACAACACCTACAAGTCGCTGCGCCTGCAGGCCGCCGACGGCGCGTACTCGCTGTTCTACTCGGTCTGGTGCACCGGCGACAAGGAGTACTACGACCTGCTGGCCGACCCGTCCCAGCTCGACAACTACCTGGGCGCCGAGGCCCATTTGTTGTCGGACGATTATCGGATATCCGGCCGCCCCTTTGACCAGGTCGTCGCTCGTCTCGACGCGCTGCTCATGGTCCTCAAGACCTGCAAGGGCGCCACCTGCCGAGCGCCCTGGTCGGCGCTCCATCCCGGGGGCGGCGTCCACACTTTGCAGGATGCTCTGGACGCGCGCTACGATGCCTTTTACGCCGACCAGCCGCGCGTCTCTTTCACGTCCTGTGAACTGGGCTACATGGCCGATGCAGAGGGTCCCATGGAGCACCATGTCTGGAAGGGTCTTGGTGGTGAGCTCAAGAAGCGCAGCTTTGAGTACAGTGGACACTGGTCGCAGTGGACGTAGGTAGTATGCGAGACGAGGGGAGACGGTATATGGGATGCTGGTAGAATGGCTGGTGAAAACCATGTATCTATTATGTATTTAAATTGGTATTAATTGTCACAATGTTCATTGTGACAATGTTGTTTTTCTTTTCTTTTCTTTTTTTTTTCTTGCCCTTTTCTAAATCCAATTTTTTTTTAAAATAAAACGCGAAAGAAAATTACGAATTTATTTTAACGGTATAACTTATTCATCTTAAATGAATTGACGGAAAGTTTTCCTTGTTTAGAAAACCGTCCGACCAAATCCGCCTACATTGCAAGTATTTCAAGAAGCAGAGTGTAAAAGTCGCTTTTCTTTGCTCATGCAGGCTAGCACTAGTGCCACGCCACCACACGCCATGGACATTGCTAGATTGCCGTGTCAGTGAACATTTTAGACAATTGATGGGGTGCCGCAAACATACCGAATACTGCGTGAAAGCTGCTGGTGTACGCTGGGAGCATCAAGTCTCTCAGCTCGCGGCCGACTGTCTGGACATACTCGATATTCGACAAGGCATTGTCCATGATCTGTTTGTCAGTAAGCTAGGGCGAGGAAAAAATAAAATAAAAGCCACACACGGCATGTCTCACCTCCTGCATGTCGTCCCGCCCTTTGAGGGCATTTTGCAACCCGCGCACCAGAGCCGACTGGTATACGCTGTTGGAGGCACTCGCGCCGACGACGGTGCCAATGTTGCCGGCCAGGTAGAGGCCCGACCCAGCCACGGCCATTTCAGAGGAGGCCACGCCAGATGCCAGACCGACAAAGACGGCGCTGTGTGCGGCACCGGTAGCCATGCCGGCCGGGAACACGAGCAGCGACTTCCAGGACGCGGTGTTCTCGCCGGTCCATAGCACAAGACAGAGAGAAAAGGCAAGCAACGAAGACAGCGGGGCCAGCACCGTCGGCAGTTTGAACCGCCCCGTGTGCTGGATCCAGTAGCCAGTAGCCAACGCGCCGACTGTGTTGCCGACGACGGATGGTACGAGAAATGCGCCGGCGGCGGCCGTGGATGCGCGGTTCATCACCTGGAAATAGAGCGGGATGGCCATCATCAGGGCCATTTGGGAAACATTTTGAAGGGCAAGCATGGCGTAGTTGGCGAGGACAACAGGGTGTGTGAGGAGAGACAGGGGGAAGATGGACTGGGATGGGCCCTTCTTTCGTCCGGTAACAACGAATCCGATGCTGGCCACGATGCCACACAAGCCAATGCCCCAGAGGAGACGCGGTGAAGCCTCCGAGGCCTTTGTTCCGTCGGCAAGATCAATGACCAGACAGAATGCGAGAATCGATAAAGACAGCAGGGCGGCGCCGAGAAAATCGATCTGATTAAGCTTGGATCTCAGGGTCTGGCTGTCCTGGTGATCTTCGCCGTGCTCACAGTCGCGACCGTCGTGACCGTCTCGACCATCCTGATTAGCGTGCTGACGACCTTTCAACCGCCACTCGACAAGGACAATGGCCACAATCGTCAACGGACACTGCAGCAGAAACGACCACCGCCACCCAATCGTCTCCACCAGCCAACCGCCCACTGCGCCGCCCACACTCCGCCCGGCCGTCTGTACCAGGTTCACATGGCTCCGCAGACTGGCCACGCGGTGCATCGGCACCAGGTCCGTAATGAGGATGGACACAAGACAGACCATCCCCGCGCCGCCGGCGCCCTGGATGGCCCTGCCGACAATCATCTGCGGCATGCTCTGTGCCAGACCGGTGGCGGCTGTGCCCACTGCAAAGAGAACATAGGCCGCCTGCAGACACGTCGCACGCCCAAAGATGTCGCTGAGCTTGCCGTAGAGCGGCTGCACACAGGTCTGAGCCAGGACATAGGCCGTGAGCAGCCACACGCCCAGGTCGAGACGGCCAAACGACGACGCAATGGGCCCATACGATGCCAACACCAGGCTCGTGTCGGCCTGGGAGACAAAGACGCCGACAAGAAGCACAGAGAGCGTGCCCCAGACAGAGTCGGATGGTGGAGGCGACGGAGAATCTGGAGTGGCTCTGGAGAGAAGAGGTGACGTTTCTGTCGGAAATGCTGCTGATAACTCTGGCGTTTCAATCTCCGTGGCCGTCGCAGTGGCCATTTTTGGTGATAGGTGGTCCATGCTCTCTGATATGGAGGGATACTTTGAACTTCTGCTTTCGTTTTCTTCTTTGTGATCGATGTTCACGGTGAATGTTTCAAATTGCCTCGAAAAACGTCAAAATATGATCCGGAAGATGGGCTCACTTTCAATATTGTCAGAGCCCTTTTCTTGAACAGGCCAACACAACTGACACTGCGTCCGCTACAGCTTTCCTGTCCCCCACACTTATTCATAAGCCCTGTTGTTATTTGCTAAGACCATGGCAATTTCCTCACCATAGACTGAGTATGGCACATTAATTTGGATTCCATGGCATTAGTTATCCAGATGCTGACGCTGAAGTTTCTATTTCCGCCCTTGGCGCAGGTCACGTCAAAGTCACGTAGTTTGGCTGGCGAGATGACAAAATCATTCTAATCCACTGTTAATCAAACTAACAAGTCAGAAACTGGGATACTCCGAGGGAGGGGGAGAACACACCAACAGCAAAGTGCGGTGGACTACACCCGGCCCCATTGTTGACGCATGTCACGTAGCGCGGTGCGGGGAGAGACGTCTTCCCTAGACCATCTAGACTTACCCCGGACAGTGTACGTCCTTAGTGCCGCAGGGAATGCCTTTGCCACGTTCTTCCCCTCCCTTCGTGGTTCATTGTATTGTTTATCTCTCGTCCTTGCAAAATGGACAGCCTTGGAATTGGCATTCTTTCTTTAGGACAACGCCACGGGTTGATATCACAAGACACATGATTTATTGGCAACATCAGTGTCAATGGTGGTTTAGTAGGATCTCCTTATCCGGGCATTACATTGCACATCTGACTGCCATATCCAATGCTGATAAAAGTCTGGACGACTGTCACTGCACAAGACCAAAATATTGAATAACCAAACACATCGGCCACGAGTAAGAACAAACTCTTTTTTCTTTCTCTTTTTTTTTTTTTTTTTTTTTTTTTTTGAATTCCACACATTGAGTGACAAGCTATGGCTGCAGACGACAAGGAAATGACACAAATGCAGCACGCGGAGACAGATTTTCCAATTGACACCGGTGATACCACCAAAGATGTCGTTGAGGCCGATCCCAACGGCAACATGATCCGCATAGAGGATGTGCCCAAAGGCTACTACCGCAGCCCGCTCTTTGTCGGAACCTATTTTGTGCGCTATCCCCTAATAATATTCCGTCTCTAACATCACTCTTACGCGTCACAAAATTATGTGCTAACCTCTGCCATCCTCCCCATCCTCCCAGGCCGTCGCAATCTCCCTTGTGGCTGGCTCTGGCTCATATGCCTACATTGGCGGTTTGCTGACCACGATCAACGCCGACATTGGCCCCAACGCCAACTACGCCTGGATGGGCTATGCCTACACAGTGTGTTCGGCCTGCACGTTTTGCCTCGTCGGCCGTTTTTCGGACCTCTTTGGGCGCCGCTGGGTCATTGTCGGCGGCTCCGTCTTTGGGCTCGTGGGGGCCATTATTGGGTCGCAGGCGCAAAGCGTGCCCACTGTCATTGCCGCCATGGCGCTCCAGGGCGTGGCGTCCTCGACGCAGGTCGGCTTCCAGTTTGTCATGGGCGAGCTCGTGCCCATTGGCCGGCGTTTCCTGGTGATGGCGACCATGTTTGGGTGGAGTGTGCTGGGCGGCGGGATCGGCGTTGCGATTGGGCTGATGTTTTCGACACACACGGCTGCTGGCTGGCGCAGTGCCTTTTACTACCTGATTGGCCTTGACGCCGCCGCCGTTACGCTGCTGCTGTGCTTCTACTTCCCGCCCAGCTTCCACGACCTCGAGAAGCGCAAGACAAAGAAGCAGGTGCTCAAGGAGTTTGATTTTGTCGGCCTTGCCCTCTTCATCAGCGGCTTCTGTCTCTTCCTTATCAGTATCAGCTTCGGTGGCAATGCTTACCCGTGGAAGAGCGCGCAGGTGATCAGTCTTCTCGTGGTCGGAGTCTGTCTTCTCGGAGCCTTTGTCGTATGGGGTGAGTCTTCCTCCCGCCCCCGTGATTTTATGCTTTGTTCACTAACCATCGTAGAATGGAATGCAACCCTTCCCGCCCCGTTCATCCCCTTCTACCTGTTTCGCAACCTGCGCTGGGTCGCCATGTCCATCGTCCTCGCCATCGGTGCCCTCCAATTTTACGCCATGGGCCTCGTCTGGCCGCAAATGGTCCGCGCCCTCTGGCCCGCCACCGGCGACCGCTACGCCTGGATCGCCACTGTGCCGTCTCTTTGCTTGTTGTCGGGCCAGACCATCGGCGGTGTCCTCTCCAACTTTATGCCGCCTCGCCTTGTCGTTGTCACGGGCACTGTTGTTGGCACAGCCATGTTGGGCGGTTGTGCCTGTGCCCGCGAAGACAACTTTTCGACTGTCCTGCCACTGGCCGTCATTGGCTACTTTCTGATCGGCTTCCAGGAGGCTGTGGGTGGCACCTACATTACCATTCTGCTGCATGACCAGAATGACATTGGCACCGGTGGCGGCGTGGGTGCCACTATTCGGTCCGGCGTCTCTGCCCTGGGCTCGGCTGTGTTTGGCTCAGTCCTGCAAAACACCCTGTCTGACAAAGTCCCGACATTTGTCACCGCTGCTGCTGTGGCTGCCGGCTTGCCCGAAAGCTCAGTGGCCCAGCTGATCCTTGTGCTCAAAGGAACAGCCAAATCGAGCACCGTGCCAGGTCTGACGCCCGCCATTTTGGAAACAGCCACGCATGCCTACCGCTCTGCTGCAAGCATCGCCTTTCGAAACGTCATGTTGACCGCCGTCGCGTTTGGCACCATTGGCATTGGCTGCTCCTTTTTTGCGCCATCGATGGATGAGTCCAAAAAGGCCATTGTGGCGCGGACGCTTCACCGCCGTGGCATCGTCGAACGAAACAACGAGGAGGAGAAGGAGTGATTGGCGATGGGACCAGAATAAGATAGTGCACATGAAAC
The DNA here is from genome assembly GCA_021396245.1 of Sporothrix humicola. Classification (NCBI taxonomy): domain Eukaryota; kingdom Fungi; phylum Ascomycota; class Sordariomycetes; order Ophiostomatales; family Ophiostomataceae; genus Sporothrix; species Sporothrix humicola. The sequence continues at coordinate 179,585 of WNYE01000054.1, read as the reverse complement.
AACGTGATTTGTTCCATTGTATGTAACTGGTCGTAAATATACCAAAATGTGATAGAACACATCATTTATATATCATCACATATCGACTTTCCTTGAAATGTGACTATCTGCGATACATGGCCACCCTTTGACTTGCGATGGATGATATATCACTTAATGAACAACCACGGAGAACAAGAACGGTGAACGACACACCGATGGGATCTGTCATCTTCTGTATATCATGATGCTGAGAACACATTTTTTTTCGTCTTGTCTCCGTACATCGTATATAATATCCAATGTTCTCCCGCCGTGGTCTTGTTTTTCTCTACCAACAAATCACACAGAATTATCATCATAGCTACTTTTTCATATACCTTTTCAACTCAATATTCCCAGTCACACCCCCCTTCACACCAACAACAAGCCAATCAAGATGGCCCCGTCCGCATCTAACATCGGGGCCAGCACAGGAAAAAAACCCACCATTATGGTCCTGTCCCTCAGGAATTTTCACGAAACCATTTTCAAGACGAAGGCCTTCAAGCATATTCGTGCTGGTATCAATATCCGTGTTGCGAGCAACTACACTGCCGTCTCAAAAATCCTTGGCTACCGGGCCTTAGTCAGGAACCGCCGTGGCCCCCGACGGCCTCGGGCTGTTTTTATCCTTGACAGTGCGGTTGTACGGGACGAACACAGGGACATTTTCAACGTCATTCTCCAATATGTCAGGGACGGCGGCACTTGTGTTTTGATGGGCGATTTCGCAGCCAATGATGATCTGGCGAATGACTTTTTCCAACGGGTGGGACTTCCTTGGCGACGCGGTACTCATAAAGTGGTCTCACGGTTCGTATTGAACCGCGGGGGGGACAGCCTATCGCTGCGCAGCATGTTCACCGATGGACTTGAGCGTGTCTACTTTCAAAGGGTCACCCGCCTCGACAATGTATCTTCAGAGCATGCTTGGTACATTGCGCCTGACAAATGCCAGACTGTTGAAAAAGAGGGAGTTTGCGCTTGCCCGAACGAAAACCATGTCTTCGCTGCGGGTTCAGCCATGGCAAAGGTCGGCGCCGGCCTTGTTGGATATGTTGGGGACGATTTGTTTGAAACACACAATCCTTACACTCGGGCTGCCATCCTTGCCATGTGCCGTCTTGTTGCTGAGACTTGAAATGGTTTCAATCGAATTCATGTTACGCAAAGTCATTATTTTTGGTGGGGTATTATTTTCCATAGTTCGACGAAAACCTGTTCATACATTTTCCAGCCGATAGCTGAGCAAAGAATTCATTTTATTACTTTTGTATGTGTAAGGTCATGGTGACGTAAATATGTCAAGATGGTCTAAACAGTAACTCTACTTCTTGCAGCCGGCATAGTCCTGTTCGACGTTCTTCTGGTCCCAGCGGGCCTTGAGCACGCCGGCAATGGCCTTTGGCTTGCGGTCGCGCGTAAAAATACCCTTTTTGTTGCCGTCCACCCGGAAGATGTGGTTGGCAGAGGTCTGGAAGTCGGCAAAGTTCCAGACCTGCTCGCCGACAATGGCCGGGACGCGGTCGTGCACGCGATGGCACATGTTGTAGTAGGCGACCTGGAACTCCTCGCTCCAGGGCGACGCGTGCCACGAGCGCAGGCCCGACAGCGTGTCGGCGCCGTACTCGGTCATCAGGATGGGCTTGCCGGCGTACTTTTCGGACCAGCCGCGCATCTCGGCCTCAAACGCCGCCTCGGCCGTCTCCAGGTCGCCCGTATACTCGTACCAGCCGTAGTAGCGGTTGAGGCACAGGACGTCAAACATGTCGGAAATGAGGTCGACGTCGTACTTGGCAAACATGACATTGATGAAACAGATGGGCCGCTTGGCCGGGTCGGCGGCGCGGGCGACGTCGACGAGGGGCGCAAAGTACTCGCGGGCGCCGGGCTCGCTGGACGACGGCTCGTTGGAGATGGACCACAGCACGACGCAGGCGTGGTTCTTGTCGCGGGCGACCAGCTCGCGGATCGAGTCGGCGTGGGCCTCGCGCGTCTGGTCGTTGCAGTAGTCGTCGCCCCACGTTGACGCAGGCATGCCCTTTTTGCTGGAAAAGAAGCCCGAGGCAATGCCCAGGTTGAGGCCGACGGCGGGCGTCTCGTCAATCACGACGATGCCGTGGCGGTCGGCAAAGTCCATGACCTCCTCGGCGTAGGGGTAGTGCGACGTGCGGAACGAGTTGGCACCGATCCAGTCCATGAGCTGGAAGTCGTGCACCATATACGCCGGGTCATGGCCCTTGCCGCGGACGGCCGTGTCCTCGTGGCGGCCGAAGCCCGTGAAATAAAAGGGCTTGCCGTTGATGAAAAACTGCGAGTCGCGCACCTCGACCGTGCGGATGCCCGTGGCCACCGAGTATGCGTCTGTGACGACAGCTGACTTGGCGTCGCGCAATTCGGCACGGAACTGGTACAGGTAGGCCGCGCCGGGATGCCACAGGTTGGCATTAGCAATCTTGACCTGGCCCTGGCTGCCGTCCGCCTCACCAACCACCTTGTCCTGCTCGTCGAGGACCACGACGTGGACCTTGGAGGATGACGAATCACCGGCCACCTTGACATCGTACTTGATGATGCCCGTCGAGCCCTCGACGTCGGGCACAACCATCACGTCCTCAATGCTGGCCGCAGCGGGGACACTGTACAGCCACACCGACCGCGCCAGGCCCGAATAGTTGTAAAAGTCGTGGAAATACCGCTGCTTCTTCGTGCCGTTGGCCTCCACGTCCAGAATCCCCGGCGGGATCGTCACGTTGGTCAGCTCGTTATTGACCGCGATCGTCAACCGGAACGACGCGCCCGGTTTAACGAGTGACGTCACCTCGGCGTCAAACGGCGTGTACCCGCCAATGTGCTCCGCCACCAGCTGGTCGTTGACGTAAACCCGGCCGCGGTGCGTCGCCGCCTCGACGCGCACAAAGTAGCGGTCCTGCGTCCAGCCGCGCGGCACAACCACTGTCCGCTGGTAGCTGACCCAGCCGATGTGGTTGTGGATGGCCGGGTCGAGAAAGACGTCGTTGTAGCTGGCAGGCACGGGTGCCTCGAGGCTGCCGGGCAGCGCAGCCGTCCACGGTGCCTCCGTTTCCAGGTCGTCCTTGACGAGGGCAAAGCGCCACACGCCGTCCAGGTTGACGAGGTCGCGCGTCTCGGACGCCTGGGGCTTCAACATGTTGGTAGGAAGTGGTGACTGGTGACTGCGGGATAGTTTGGCGTAGAATAAAAGTGTGGTCACGGCGTTTGGGGTTTGGGGTATGGGGTATCTTCTTGGGCGTGTTTTGATTTCTCGGTCTTTATGATGGTATTGTTGGATTGTGGCCTGTTTGGGAACAGTGTGTTTATGTTTGTTTATGTTTGTTTCTTGTTGCTTTTTTTTCAGGACACACAAACAATGTATACTCATATATATCCCTATTGACGTATACGACCAGCTGTTTCCGTACCTGCGTCTCCCCTCCTTTTTGTCCCCAGAGAACCTGTTGTTCCCCATGGGCTCGTCTCCGCACTCCATCTGCCGACTTCCACGGACGGACTTCTTGTCCTAACATTTAGATTTGATTATCTGGGGCATTCTGGGCTGGCACAAAAACTTTTTTATTTTTATTTTCCACAAACCACGTCCCGCCGATTTTCATCCAAGCACCTGTGGAGACGGACAAACTCGTGTCGTCTGTTCCTTTTGGGAAACATACATCTTGCCACCCTTGATTGCCAGCCTTTCCAAGAATCGCGTTTTTGTAATGGAGTGTGGTTGGCATGTTGGTTTAAAAGAAATGAATAACACGAATGGGGACGGTGCATAACGCAGAGCGGCTGCCTCCGATTGGCTCTGTCGGCTACCGGGTGTTGGCGCCCAGCCTTGTGGCGGTTTTGACCACAGAATTAAACCAAAAATCCACAGAACAAAACCACAGAACTATTTGACAAGGCAAGTTCCGTCCACCCCTGATTGGCCGCCCTCTCTGAGACTCGCCCCTTTCCGCCCACAAGATGCCGCAATTATGTCCCGATGCCACGCTAGTCCCAAATGAGAAGCACGACTAACACCAACTTCACCTTGAACGTGGGGTACGGTGCTCGCAGACACCTTCCCAATTCATGTTCAGCGGAAATACAACACATAATTTTCACAACGATTCACCGTACTGTCACGCAAAGTTCTCCGTATATCCATTCGTAGCTCCATGTCAAGCATATGCCGTGGACCCTGGTGACGCGAACTGGTCCCCCCCCCCAGATACGCATCTTCCCCATACTCAGCCTGAACCTCCTTTGAATACCATGCCTTGTCTTTTACTTTTTGTCTTTCACACCATTTGTGGAAAATTTCCTGGTGGCTCCAAGGCCCCTGGCCAAGATGAAGTGACAAACAAAGGCTCGTGGCGCGGCTTCCTGGGAACGTTGATCGGTCTAGATGTTTGGGTGGAGACGTCTCCCACATGCACCCCGACACCTTCCCCAGTATCTCCAGTCCTCTCTTCCAAGCCAATTCCAAGCCAATACAAGCACCACCATCACACTTGTCAGGAAATGGAAGGCTTACTTTGTGTACCACCAAAAATACGTCGTAGATTCGATGGCGGCCATCCCGGCAGAGCGGCGTTGATTTTATTCTACCCCATGTTTGGATAGCGAGTCCTTACTCCAGATGGAGAGTGGATCATTGGAGAGGGTAGAGCAGCCAAGATGGAGGAATTGTTGCCACAAAGGAAGAATAACCGCAGAAGCCGACAAATGGGCAAAGCTTATAAACAAGCCGACAATGATAGAGACGAAAAACGTGGAGGTGTGGGGGAAGACCCTGGGGAAAACACGCCACAGACATTGCAGAAGCCAAAGAAGACGGAGGGCAACCAAACTCTACTTGCATTCTTTGTTCCCTTTGTCATGATGAAGTCTATATAGATACAGCAGGCCAGCTTGGGCCCATTGTCAATTATCGAATTATTTATTTTTTCTCCTTCCTTCAAGTTATACCCTACTCGACTTCTATTCTAATACCTCTTCAACTTTCACCCACGCGCATACAATGGCCCATGACGAGAAGCCATCGGCCGACGCCAAGCCGGACGCCTCGATGCCGCAGCTGGCCCAGGACATTACCCACGAAGAGGCCGCGCTCGACAAGACCGACACCGTCAACGACGACCAGGCCTACCGGTACCTTGCCGCCCACAACACGGCAGCCACGCCCGACGAGGAGAAGGCGGTCCTCCGCAAGATTGACTGGCGCATCATCCCGCTGCTCATGGTCATCAACTGCATCCAGCTGATTGACAAGAATGTGAGTCACCAACGCCCCTGAATGTAAACAAATATGAATGTCCATCGCTGACAACCAGACCCTCGCCACGGCCGCCACGTACGGCATGATCCAGGAGGCCAATCTGGTCGGCCAGCAGTACAGCCTGCTCATCACGCTCTTCTACGTCGGCTACATTGTCGCCGAGTACCCGTCCGTCTACCTGATGCAGCGCTTCCCGACCGGCAAGTACATCACCATCAACTTTGTGGCCTGGGGCGTTGTGCTGTCGTGCACGGGCGCTGCTACCAGCTTTGCCGGCCTGGCCGTCTGCCGCATACTGCTGGGCATCTTCGAGGCGCCGCTCAACGCCGGCCTGGTGATGATCACGGCCGCCTGGTGGAAGAAGGAGGAGCAGCCGCGGCGCCTGGGGCTGTGGTACTGCTCGGCGGGCTTTGTCAGCCTGTTTGTGGTGCTCCTCTTTTACGGCGTGGCCCACATTCGCGTCGGCAACATGTACCCCTACCAGTGGGTGTTTATTATCTGCGGCCTGTGCACGACGCTGCTGGGCATCAGCCTGTGGTGGCTGCTGCCAGACTCGCCGATGGAGGCTACGTTTTTGACGGAGCGCGAGAAGAGCGTCGCCGTGCAGCGCGTCAAGGCGAACCAGACGGGCATCAAGAACGCGCACCAGAAAAAGTACCAGATCGTCGAGGCGCTGCGCGACGTCAAGGTGTGGCTGCTGGCCCTGGCCGTCTTCTTCCAGAACATGACCAACGGCCTGCAGAACTCGTTTACCGGCCTGATCATCAAGGGCTTTGGCTACAGCACCTACCAGACCATCCTGCTGCAGATGCCTATTAATGCCGTCGTCGGCGTCGTCTGTCTGGCGGTGACCTGGTTTTTGGGGAGTAAGCTCGGCCAGAACAAGCGCATCTTGATGTGCATCATCTGCTATCTGCCCGGCGTCGTCAGCACCGCCCTTTTGTACGCCATCCCCGTCAGCGACTCGACGCACGCCGTGCACCTCTTCGCCATCTACTTTATGAACACCATCACCACCTGCGCCAGCATCCTCTACTCGCTGCTGGCCTCCAACGTTGGCGGCTACACAAAGAAGTCCATTGCCAACACGCTTGTGTTTATTGCCTACTCGCTCGGCAACATTGTGTCGCCCCAGGCTTTCCTGAGCCGCGAAGCCCCCAGATACACGACGGGCGTTGCCGTCACGCTCGCCTCGTTCTGTGCCTGCATCATTATTCTGTGCGTGCTCTACGTGATCTACAGCCGCGAGAACGCCAAGCGCGACCGCGAAGCCGCCCACCAGCCCGCCCTGTCCGAGGAGGAACGCACCCACATGGCTTTTGCCGACATGACCGACAAGGAGAACCCAATAATGCGGTACTCTCTGTAAATGGTGGAGACGGGTCTTGATGCAGGAACATTCGTATTCATAGCCATATTCATATCCAAATACGTCGTACAATTGTGGGATATTGGATACACAGACATCGACACACTGTTCAATCGTGGACCAGTCGCTAGCTTATTCCGGGCAGGGCGCGGCCAAAAACGCGTCCAGGAGAAAATCTACCCGTATTCTATTCGTATCGTATGTGTTCATGTATCGTGTATATCCTTTTGTCATTTGACCTCTTTTATTCGCGTTCCTCTTATTTATCCTTCTTCTTGTCCTCCTTTTTTAACTTTATCTTTTTCGCCAGCCTTTTCCGGATACTACTCTTATTGGAGCGGTCGCGGTCCTCCAGCCGCTCGTAGATGCCGTTGTCATCCAGGTACTTGCGGTACGTCTTGGACTGCTCGTACCGCCGCTGCACCTCGTCCTCCACCATGGCAACGACCGTGGGGTGGTCCTCAAAGTACTTGGCGATGAGCTCCTCCTTGTCCTCGTCGGTGGTTCGGGTGCGTGGCGACAGGGAGTCGCCCACCTGGTCGCCCGCCAAAAACTCGTAAAACAGGTCGACCGCCTCGGGCGGCTTCTGCAGAATGCGCGCGATGCAGAACCGCTTGAGCGTGTTGGGCGAAAGGGGCGCGTCGGGCGCGGCCGCGGCGCCCTTGCCGTACCATTCGATCTCCATCTTCCGGCTCGTCTTGTCTTCCTGGGCGCGTGCGTGGAGTGCTTGGCGAAATTCAAAGTGGATCAGCGGCTTCGTCTCTTCCGAGTGGTTGTGGTAGCCGGTGATCCACGACGGCGGCGTGAAGAGGGCCAGCGGGACGGAGCCGGTAAACTCCCAGTCGATGATGGCCTGGATGCGCAGCTGGTCGTCGACGATAATGTTGGGCGAGCGCAGGTCGCAGTGGTTCAGGATAAACGGACCACCCGACCCGCGCGGGCCCATGCGGGCGACGCCGCGGAACAGCTGCCGCAGGCCTTCCAGGCCCACCAGCTCCTCGCGCTTGGTCTCCCTGTCGAAACTGCCGGCCGGCTCCGCGAACAGATCGTACAAGACGTCGAACTGGTGGTCCATGTACTGCGCCGTCTTTTTCCACATGGGCGGACGGGGGAGGCACAAAATATTGTCGAGCATGGAGAGCGTGGGCCCAAGGACGGCCTTGACCGGCTGGTCGCCCAACAAGTCGTCTATGTCTGTCCTGGGGCCAGGAACCAACGAGCCGATGCGAGGGAACTCGAGCTTGCGCAGCTCCGCCAGGATGTCCACCAGCTGGAGGTAGAAGCTTTGTCGCAGAGCAGGGTCGACTGTGGTCAGGAGCCGCGTGTCCAGCGTAGTGCCAGCCACGTAATCTGTAATGATGTAGACCTGGCCTTGGTCCTGGTCCTGGTCCTCGTCCTCGTCCTGCCTGCTCCGGTCGGCGCGTTTGAGCTTGGCGTCTGTTTTGCTCACATCGCGTCGCCGCACCAGGCTTGCCTCGCGCCCAAATGCATGAACCCGCGGCACGGGGATGGTCGTGTGCTCCTGGATGTAGCGAATCGTCGTGACCTCGCTGACGACCTTGTCCCACGGCCGATCGACGGTGTGGCTAATCGGCAGGCGGACGACCCAGCGCACGGTCTGCGGCGTTTTCCGGCGGTCAAACTCGAGGAAGAGACAGTAATTGAAACTGCCGCGCGCCCGCTTCACCACGCGGCACGGAATGCCCTGGTTGAGGCGCGCCGTCAGCGCACAGACGGCCTTTTCGTTGATGGACTCGACAAAAGCCTTGACGACAAAGTAGTTTTGGTCCTCGGTGGCCCGCGGATAGCCGTGATCGTCGAGCCGCCGCTGTCGCCCCGCCTCAAGTCGGGCCCGACGGGCCTGCGGCGAGTCGAGCCTGTGCCATGGCCAGGACAACACGCGCCAGAAAACCCGAAACGGGGCAAACAATGCCGACCCGCATCGTCTAAGGAAGCCCGTCAATAACGTGAGCATCCTAGTCGTGGCTGGCGCAAAAGGATGCGGTGCCTTTAGGCGTCTGTGATGAATTCTTCCCCGGCATCCAACCGACGTCAAACGGGGGTGGGGGCCTTTCGGGCAATCATAGTTCCTTCACCGCTGCCGACGACTGCGTGCATGGGGGCCCGCATTAAAGTGGCAGAAATTTTCAGCCTTACAGGGCCTGTCCTGACCGCCATTTTGGCTGGCAATGGAAACAAGTCTTGTGTTATCTTCCTATCATGTTTTCGACAGTTTACCTGAGGAACAAAAATATTTCCTTTTTGAATTTTATATGTAAATTTGGCATTAGCTTTTCTTTTCTTTTTTTTTTTTTTTTTTTTTTTTTTTTTTGAGCTCGTGGATATATTTCCTTCCGATTATGGTGGATAAATTGAAACATCTTCGCAAAATGGTTCGAGTTTTCGAGTCAATCAAAAAGGAGCCATGAAGCCTTTGTAAAATATGAAACCTACGAAAACACGCTTCTTGAACAATTGTGCTGTCCATAGCATTCGTTCTCTATTGTTGCAAAATGCCCGTGATCAATAAGGCGCGAAAGAAAATCACTCGGTTCATTAAAGTTAAAAGTACCAAATAAAAAAAAGAAATGACAAGATCAGTTATGTATAGTAATTCGAATGCAAGTTCGGACCTGTGGAATGATGAAGATCACGACTACTTTACATTTGTATGTAATTAAAGCTTCCGCTCAAAATGGTGGACTGTCGATTCCCGGCCAGATAGCACACGACATGCTCAAGCCAGCGCTGGAAACCACTTACATGACAAGGGCCCCACATTTAGCACGCCCGCGAATGGGAATGTCCGCTAGCTTACTTGGCCCCACATCAGCGCAAGCTCAGGGCAAGCGCAGGTCAACAACAGGCCAAGAACGGACAACGACAAAGGCAGACAAAGACAAGCCACGATACCCTTTGGACCCTTTGGACTGGCCAAATGCAGACCAACGGACCGGCTGGAAGACCTGTTGCTATTTTTACAGCCACATGTTTCCGTTTCCGTAGTTGGCAAAGCAAATGTCAATATGAAGTGAAAGAAAGTCACAAAAGGAGAAAAAAGGAAAATGAAAGAACAAAAATGAAAGAACAAAAAAAAAATAAAAAAATAATAAGAAAGAAAAATAAAGGGCGACCGACAAGAACGATCTTTGACAAAGATCGTTTGTGTAAATCTCTCAAACGTACCTGGTGACAAACGCGTCGGTACTTGGACAACGCCTGGTTCCTGCATCTGTCGGGCTCTACGTTGCCGGTAACCCTTTGCCCTCGGATGTTTGTCTTGGGAAGACCAGAAAAACCCCTTGTCACATTGCAGACAAATTTCCGGTTGGTAGCGTTTCTTTCACTCACACATGCGCCTCTTTTGCACGCTTTCATTCCGTTTTATTCGACTTTCTTTTTGGTTTTATTTTTCCTGTTTCCGGCCAGCCATTGTCCCAATTGACTGCCCTCCTTACCACCTGCCTGCATGTCTGTCTACCTGTCTGCCCTCCCCCCTTTTCTATATTTCTCGTTGTCTTCATCACTATCCCGGTTTGCCTTGATTTTTGCTCCGACGGATTTTCTATAAAGCCAGCCTGTTCTCTCCCACTTCACTTTTTATCTGTCTGCTCTTCACCCTCGGACAATAACTCGCGGTTCCTTACTTTCCCAGCTTTCCCAGCCTTCTCAACTTTCACAACTTCTACAGTCGCACAATCTCGCAAACTCCCAATCTTCAAAGTTTCATCTTTACAACTTTCCAACCATGCCTTCGCCCAAATTCCCACTCTATCCCGACTGGCCAGAGTCTGACGCCGATTTGGTGCCGTGGCCCCTGTGCCCGGGCCCCAAGCTTGCCCCCTTTGACTTTCAAGGGCCCCAGGATATTGACTTCCTCAATTATCTCGGCGGTGGCCTTCATTCCCACGTCCTCAAAGTCCGAATCAAAGGACAAGACTACGCTCTTAAACTGGTACGTGGCTGTATCCGTATCAAGCTCTCTGTGGTTGATAACTACGAGTATAATACAACTACTAACATTACTTTTTTTTCCATTTTAGTTTTTCTTTTGTTACGAAGAAGACTGGGTTGGTCCCGGTGACGATGAACGTTTCAATAGAACACGCGTCAAAATGTCTGCTTTGGGCCAATACTCGGAGCCGTTTAACAGCGAGTGTCGCGCATTTGGCCGGCTGAAAGAGACCGGCCACGAGGAGCTCGCTCTCCCTTGCTATGGCTACGTGCTGCTAGACGAGAAGCACGAGCGCAAGCTACAGGACAAGTTTGAGCTTGAGGTCAACGGTAACAGCGAGTGTCCGGGCGCCGTGGACATGCGTGGTCTTTATCCCGGTGAACGAAGCGGTAAACTACCACCGATCCGTTGCATCTTGAAGAAATTGGCGAAGCACGAGGACGGTGGCCCGGGATATACGCTGAAGGTGTCCCAAAAAGCAAAAGACCTCATCCTCTACAAAGACCACCCTTACGCGCCACCACAAAACTTCAGCTTGGCCAATGCGCGCAAGATTTTACGAAACACAATCCGGCTACAGCAACTGGGTATTTTCAACCTCGACATCCGACGCGAGCAGTTTTTGGACATGCAGTTCTGCGACTTCAGTACAGCCATCACGGTGCCGCATTACATGTCTAATCCAGAACTGAATCCCAGACTGAACGCCAATGAGATTGAGCTCATGGAGCAGGAAACATTCGTGCATGCTATGACGGATATTTGGGACTTTGAGGATTTGCTCCAGACCATTGAAGAAAAACCCCTACAAAAGACTAAGCTGAGGGACAACCTGGTAGTGTTCCCGAGAAAGGCGCGTTATGCTCAGAGATTCCCGGACATGGCATACAGTCTTCGCCCCACCGCCCGGCGAGAACAGGAGAGACAGCGTGCGTACGCACTGGTCGATCCGCGCAGGTTTGACTGGAAGGCGTTTGCTTGTGAGGAACCGGGGACTGTGTCAAAGCGGCGTGAGACACTGAAGCTGCCTAGGAAGCCCGAGAGGTGGTATTTCGACTGCACGCCAGAGAAGGCGGCCAAATTGAATGAGAAGTTCGGGTTACATAGTGAGTTGAGGTGGCTCGCGAGCGATGAGGGCTTGATATACCCTTCCAGATTCTTCCATGAGAGCCTTGAAGCGAAGGCGAAAGAGATAGAGGAGAGAGAAAAGGCTATTCGAGCCTAGGTTGAGACCTGTATTTAGCATGCATGCATTTTGGTTGCAAATATATGAATGATTGTTCTTCTTATTTTTTATTATCTTCTCCCCTTGCTTGTGCCATGGCAATTGCTCACGAACGCAGCTAATCTTGGTGCATTCCATGATTGTGACTCCCATGGAAGCGATCGATGGTTGCCTGTATGGATGGCACGCATGTCTGCCATATTTCTTGCACATGCCCATTAAGCGGGTATATCTCCACAGTTGACCAGCGGGCGGTATAGAAAATACTGACTGGTCAACGAAGATCAAGCAAAGCACCCACCGTCCATGTTGCCCAACGTAGACATGTACGTCCAAATCGTCAGTCTTTACACCTTTCTCCTGTTCATTTCGGCAACGCCGATGCGGAAATCGTAAAAGATCAAGAAAAAAGTTTCTTGGACAGGGTCCGCTTGATAAATTGAACAACGCCTCCATTGGATCTGAGGACGGCCAGCAATACAGAGATGCTGAACCACATACAGACGGTGTGGCATCTGGGGGCGGTGTAGGGTCTATGGAAGGTGATAGATCATGAGACGGCGAGGGCCGGCGAGCTGCGCATGTGCGGAAGAAAACGAATACGACAAAGAAACGACGGAAAAGCTGAAAGCCAAGGATGTCGGCGTACCCAATATTGCACTCAAACAAGAAACAAGAGGCGTTCAGCTGAGAAGTAATTAAGCAAAGGGCCGTCAGGCTCCGCCATTTTCTCAGACATTCCGTACGTCTACTGCCCCTTCGCCCATGTGTCGGGGCATTCATGTTTCAGTGAATGCATGTGGCTGAAGGTGCAGGGCATTTGCGTTTTTGCCAGGGCGACATCTAGTGCGTCTCATTGGCCAGAAAGAGCATCGCGACGGGCAGGAAAAGTGACAAGTCGTGCCTTTATCATATCAACCAGCCCAATAGGTGCTCATCCGCGAAGAAGGCAGTAATCCATCACAAATCGAGATTCTCACGCGAAATTTGTCGCAAAAATGCGTCGCCAGGCTTCCAAACGGCCACACAGAATCCAGACAAAAAGGACCAGAAAAAGATCATGCCATTGGCGAGACAGAGTTCATAAAAAACCACACTCTCTCCCGCCCTCCCCTGGTCTGTCACAGTTGCCGAACACTCCCACATTCTCAACATCTCATCTCCAACTCCCACGCTACAAGATAAGCTGGTAAGTCCTGCCTTCAGTCTGTCCCCCACACACAAAATCCCATCTTTGGCTTTCAAACTAATTAGTTTCTTAGTAAACCAGGTTTCCGACAAACATCGCCATCCACAACCTCGAACTCGCCATGGACCATCCCAGGCCAACGTTGCGCGGCGCTCTTGTTCCGGATAGGCCCTTCGTGCCATGCCATGCAGCAGACCTCGGGAACACCAAATCGGCTGCTTGGCCGACAGAGGTTGAGCTTCGTCCTTGGCTTGCCTTCAACATCCACGCGCTTAACGAGAGCTATGGACATGTTCTTGATGGTCCTATGCCAACAGAAGTCGCTGCAATGATGCCGTCTACAGCCAAGCTCCAAGGCCTCGCGGTGGTGGACGACGACGGCCCCAAACGCATCATCGCCTGGAACGACGAGAGAGTCATGCCGCTGGTCAAGTACGCCAAGCAGGCCATGCATCTGCATCCCGGCGCGCTCCTCCGCCACGACTACGAAAAAGTCGGAGATGCTATGAGTCCCGCTGTCCCGGGGCTTCATCGACAGACGACGATCGGCCACGTTATTGCGCTGGGCAACCACCAGAGCGATGTTCTGGTGGTGGGATTGAGCCGCACGAGCACCAAGTGGAAAGGAAGCACGCTCATAAAGAACCCGCGCGCTGCCAACAAGGAGCAAAAGTGGCCGATCCGCCAGCTCGCCAACCTCTGTGCTAAGACCGGCACGCGGTATGGTTACATTCAGACGGACGAGGAGCTTGTGGCTTGCTGCTTTAGCGCTACAAATTCGGGAGGCACCTATTCCGACTGGAAGGTGTTGACTATGTCCGTGCCTTGGAATATGGAGGTGCCGATATATGGCCACGTGGGTGTCGGCTCGTCTCTCATGAGTGCGGAGCTGGCGCTGTGGTGGCTTTGCATGCTGTCGATGAGCGACGCCAACCGCGCCATTGTCGAAGAAAAGGACATTGTGCCCATTGACAAATGGGAACCGGTGCACCATATCGACAAGAATGCCTGGGTCCAGCGGCACCCGTACTCAGGCTTTGAGAAGCCGGCGCCCCCTCCGGCTGCGCCTGATCCCTTCTTCGGTTTTGACTTTGATCTGGGGGCCGGATTTTGATTGCGGCACCAATGGCAACTGGGCTTGTCCGGTCTGTGTAGGAGTGTCTCGGGAGTGAATGGGGGCCACAGACGACCACTGGAACAAACACAGCAACAAACGCAACATGGAGGACAAACAAGAACAAGGAGTGGGTGGTGTATGGGAAAGGAATAAAGGTGGATACTGGAGGATGCATGTAGCCGTGGTTCTATTTTGTCGGGCGGCAGGTGGGCAAGGTCCCTTACCACTGGTTGGTATTAGAATATTCGGTTTCAAGTATTTACTCGCTCCATAAGGCACAGAAAATAAAAACAGTGGACGTGATCGTTGAGAAGCCGTATCCCATTATTGATGACCATTTCAATCCGGAAACAACCCTGTGTTGTGTGTCCGGAGAGGAACATGTGCTTCTGTCCCTACACACAAAGTTCAGCAGATATGATAAACTGCGGATTCTGGTGGGTCCCGATGCACGTGGCAAGCCCTAATGATGATCGGTACCGCTTTTCGGTGTAATCTGTAGCATTGGAGGTTCTTGAGGTCCGCGGCGAGAACGGTGAATTGCAGCGGATAAATCAGACAAGCACTAAAAGCACGAGGCTAGGTATCTTGGCGCAAAGTCGTGTCATTGTTCACTCTGATATCGTTAAGTATGCCCAGGTTAAACCATCCCAGTACCACGGTTTTCTTCCCTTTGCCAGGATAGCTATCTCCCACGTAGACGTATGGACGGCAAAGGGGCGACAACAAACATTGAGGGAAATACCTACATCAAGCCGGCCAGGCATTTCTTCGCTGTGAGACGATTTCTCTTCGCCCATATTTTTCGGAGATCCTGCAACGCATGCGCTAACAATAGTATCCTGTTGTGGCGCCCTCTTTTACCGTCTCTGATTTACCTCTCGTCTGAACAAAGCCCGCCTGGACTTTTCACCGTCCCCCGCATCTTGCCCCCAGACGACCAAACCTGGGGTATCCTACGGGGGGGCTTGGCCGTAGCCTTTTGCATCGCGCAACAAAACCACGCACCCACACTCTCACAGACAAGTCGTGGTAATCTATGAACCCGGCAGAGTGGCTGCAAATGAACCCTTGGTAGACTCGTATTTGCAATTGGCGAAATATGAGGACAACCGACAGAAAGGTATCTTGCCTTGTTTGGCATCCTGTTCTCCAGCCGCACGTCGATCCTTCTCCCATTTAAAGCTCCTTCTGCTCTCTTCCTCTTCCCGCTCATTTGTTGTTTCCTCTTCATTTCCACGTCTTTCGGCTCACCCCATCCATTTCATTCATTTTTATTTTCATTTTTTGTTGACAATCACCCCGAGTCATGACGAAGACCGCCGACACGAACGCCCCCGACGAGGGCGGCGGTACCAAGGGCCATATGAGCTTCAGCCATCTGCGCAGTAGGTTGCAAGTATTTTACCTCTCCTTACCGCGATCAGCTGCTAACCGCGTCAGACAACACGAACCCGAAGTGGTGGAGAGATCCCGGTTCGCGGACCAACGTCTTCCACTGCCTGGGCCTTTACCTTTGCGTGTTCTACCTGGGCTACGATGCCTCGCTCATCAACGGCCTGTAGTAGATTCCCAAGTGGTAGGAATACTTTAACCATCCCAGCGTATGTAATGTGGCCCAAGTAATGAAAGGGAGAGCCGCTGTTCATGCTCGGAATAATCCATACTGACGGATGGACTTTTGCAGAGCTCTCGTCTCGGCCTCATCGCTGCCAGTCTTTTCCTTCGTAAGTTTACATCTCCCAACCGCTAAACTTTGGATATTGGGTATCAGATACCGGATACCGGATGACCATAGCGGCTAACATATTCATCTAGCTGCCATCATGTACGACGGCCCTGGATCCTGCCATGCCTAATACACGAAAAAGAAAACTAACACCCGTCCAGTACATCCTTTATCAGCTCGGCCGTCAACGACCGCTGGGGCCGCAAGCCTGCGCTGGCCGTTGGCTCGGTCCTCTTGATCGCCGGTGGCTTTGTCAACGCCTTTGCCAACAGCACAGGCATGTTCATTGCCGGTCGTGTGTTGATCGGCTGCGGCGGTCCGTTTGGCAAGATCACAGCAGTCGCCCTCTTGCAAGAGATTGCCCATCCCCGTCTTCGTCCGTACGTCTTGTGCCACTCCCCGTCGACAGAAACAACGACCTTCCTTCTAACATGTTCTAGTATTCTGTCCTCGTCGTACTACTGCAACTACTACCTTGGTTCCATCTTTTCCGCATGGATTACGTGTATGTGCCATCACCACGTCAACCCACCCAACACGATCCAAGACAGCTAACATGTCAAACGTATAGACGGCACCCTGAGCTGGGACTCTCATTGGAGCTAGCGTTTCCCTTGTCTGCTCCAGGTAGTGGCCCCTGCTCTCGTTCTCGGCCACCTCTTTATCATTCCCGAAAGCCCTCGCGTACGTTCAATCCTATTCATATGTCCCTTTCCTCCCCCACCTTCCACTTTACGCATCCCCACTGACATGTGCAGTGGCTCATCCACCACGGCAAAGAGGACAAGGCCCTGGCGATCCTTGCAAAGTACCACGCCAACGGCCAGGTCGAGGACGAGCTCATCCGCTACGAATACGAAGAAATCTGCTACGCCATTCGGCAAGAAGAGGAGAACAAGCGCACCAGTTTCATGGACTTCTTTGCCACGCCCGGCAACCGTCGCCGCCTGCTGGTGCTCCTTACCATGGCCACCGGCTCCGCGTGGGTAGGCAACGGCATTATCACGTATTACCCCTCGCCGGCGCTCAAACTCGTCGGCATCACCTCCAACCACCAGATCTGTATGTTCAGCCCTTTGTCCAGCCCTTTGTCCTTTTTTATATCTTTATTTAAATCTAAAACAAGTGCTACCTTCCAGCTGGCATCAACGGCGGCATCGCTATCTGGAACTTCTTCCTCTCCTACGCTGGATCGCTCAATGCGGAGCGGGCCGGCCGGCGCAAGCTGTGGATTGGGTCCACCGCTGGCATGCTCGTGTCCTACGTGATCCTGACGGGTCTGTCCGGCGGTTTCGCCACGTCCCACAACCATGCCGTCGGCATCGCCACGGTGCCGATGCTGTTTATCTACTACGGCTTTTACGACATTGGCTGGACACCGCTGCCGTTCTCGTACGGCGCCGAGATCCTGCCGTACCACATGCGTCTCAAGGGTCTCAGTATCCAGCTCTCAGTCCAGAGCGTTGCCCAGGCATTTGTAAGTTACCGTTGACGGGGATATATTTTGCTGGCATAACATGCTAATTTTTGAAAAGAACCAATGGAACCCCGTCGCCCTGGCCTCTATCGCGTGGAAGTAGTAGGTCTACACAAAGGTGTCGTCTCAACGTCTCCCAAGGAATCACGTGCTAACCTTCCCTCTAGCTACATTGTGTACATTGCC
This sequence comes from Sporothrix humicola, assembly GCA_021396245.1. Classification (NCBI taxonomy): domain Eukaryota; kingdom Fungi; phylum Ascomycota; class Sordariomycetes; order Ophiostomatales; family Ophiostomataceae; genus Sporothrix; species Sporothrix humicola. The sequence goes on along the minus strand of WNYE01000054.1, from coordinate 162,033 downwards.
ACGATTTCCTTTTATCTGGTCCTCGTCATTCTCTTTTTTCCCGAGACCCGCCATCTTACTGTCGAGGAAGTCTCGGTCATCTTCGACAAGGGTCGTCTCGCTTCTACTGCCGATGCCACGGCCGAGTTCCAGGCTTCTCACGTCACCAAGGCAGCGAACCTCGAGCGTACCATCACTGAAGACGGCAAACCAGCCTCGTCTCATAGAGAAAATATCACGACAGTCGTCTAAGGATAGTTGGTACATCTATCCCAGTGCCTAATTTTTGGCACTGATTGTCGGAACAGAACACATCGGGTCGCACTGCCATCCAGCCATGTTTCGAGGCTTTGATCGGCGGTAGCAATTGTCCAAATTGTTAAATTATTTATTTAAACTCTTTTCCTGTGGAACCTAATTCATATTGACTCTTTTCTCTATGTTATATTTTATTTCTCATGTAGAAATTTAGCAGAAAAAATGAGACATAAATAACTCACGACAAATCCGACCCAAACTTTGGAAAGTTATATATGGACTTTAAACTAAAAGTGAAAGTTTAGTTCTCTAAAGATATGTATCTGAATCACCTTAAGCGCGGTAAATTTTAATCTTATTTATTTGCGCCATCTATTCCATACAGAACGTATATCTACTTTGTCAATGCCTCAAAAGACGACCCCTCCAGCTTCCATGCCCACCAGTCCAGGCTCGCCACATAGCCAAGCACGCCCAGACCTGTAATCACAGCCTCAGCCTTGTCGCTAAAGTGGCTCTGGTGCCGCCACTTCTCGCGCTGGTAGCGGTTCGTGATGTGGATTTCAATATAAGGAATAGCCACGCCCAGCAGCGCATCCCGCATGACCACAGAGCTGTGAGAGAGGCCGGCCGGGTTCAGGATAATGCCCGTGACACCTTCGGTGCGGGCTTGGTGGATGCGGTCCAGGATCTGGCCCTCGTGGTTGGACTGGAAGGAGTCCAGCTCGAGGTTGTGGCGGGCGGCGCGCTCGACAAGAGCCGCCTCGACCTGGGCGAGTGTCGTGGTACCGTAGAGCTCTGGCTCACGGGTGCCCAGGAGGTTGAGGTTGGGCCCGTTGATGAGCAGGATTTTTTTTCTGGTGTCCGTCATGGTGCTGGTGGGGGAGGAAAAGTATGCAAGGGGAGTGAGAAGGTAAATGTTCAAGACGGGTGAATGTCGTCTTTAATGTGAAGGCGCCGCCAAGTTAGCTGGATATCGTGACTTTCGTGAATATGGCTATCATCAGAGCTCTCCCATTTGTTTATCTAACTTATCAAGGTGTATTGATTACTTGTACCCATTTGGTCAGGGAGCTGTCCTTCAAACACGTTCGTAAACTCGCGTGCTTGTCTGTGGATGTGAATCAATTACTTGTTATTCCACTTCGCCCTGAATGCGTGCGGCTTCGGTGCTGTTACATCTATAAGCTTCCTCGGTGAAACTCAAAGGGCCATTTTAATTCACCCGCTTTCTCCCAAACCCCATAGTTTCTCCCCAACGTCCCCCATCTACCCCGTCCGGGGTATGTTAGTGTCGAACGACGGTGGATCCTCCTCCAATGTGACCGGCTCCGGAACCCAATGATAAATGCAATTTCGGCCGGCGTGCAGAAACATCATGCGGAGAGATTGTTTTGGAGAGCCAAAGAAGCATGCATGTTTATTAATATTGATATGCGAAGGAGCATGGGGCAGATGATATCGAAAACTATGAAATATTGCATCATTTGGAAAATGATAAACCCCACGGCGGTGATTTGAGCTATATACGGCGAATTACTGCTCCGCATCCCCACTCTAGTTTTACCGTGGGGAAGCAGGCGTTGTTTCCTTTAGTTGTCGTGCCTATGCCATAATACCTGGCCATTCCACACGAGGAACCCCAACCATAAAGGCCACTGCTACCACCAGCGCCCAATGTACTTGGAATTTCATTCTAGGAGCTACCAGATTTTCCAATTGATCACTGTCGGCGCCACAACGCAGCCACCGACCCGCACCTCGCCCTAGTCAAAATGCCACACCTCTTGGAGCCGCTGCGCATCGGCGAGTGCGAGCTCAAGCACCGCGTCGTCATGGCGCCGATGACGCGGCTGCGGGCCGACGACAACCACGTCCCGACCGACATGATGGTCGACTACTACGCCCAGCGGGCATCCGTACCGGGCACGCTGCTTATCACGGAAGCTGTCTTTGTGTCGGAAGCCGCCCGTGGCCGCGACCAAAACGCGCCGGGCATTTATAGCCCCGAGCAGGTCAAGCTGTGGGCACGTGTGGCCGAAGCCGTGCACGCCCGCGGCAGCTATATTTTCATGCAGCTGTGGCACGTGGGCCGTGCCGCGCGGCCGGCCGCTCTTGCCGCTGCCGGTCTTCCCGGGGCCGTGAGTGCGAGCGACATTCCAATCAAGGACAATAATAGCGGCGAATTCCCGACGCCGCGGCCAATGACCGAACAGGAAATCCAAGAGTGCATTGCGGACTTTGCGTCGGCAGCCACGAATTCCGTGGTGGAGGCGGGCTTCGACGGCGTCGAGGTGCACGGCGCCAACGGCTACCTGATCGACCAGTTTCTGCACGACCAGTGCAACCGGCGGACCGACCGGTGGGGCGGCAGCTTTGAAAACCGGTCGCGGTTCTGCTTCGAGGTGTCCAAGGCGGTGTGTGCCGCCGTCGGGCCATCACGGACGGGCGTTCGGCTGTCCCCGTTCAGTGATTTCCACGGCATGCAAATCGACGACCCGGTGCCGCAGTTCACAGAGATTATTGAGCGTTTGCGGACGCTGCGGCCTGCCTACCTGCACCTGGTCGAGCCTCGCCTTCCGTCCAACCTGCTGGTCAACACGGAGAACGTCGCTGAAAAGGGCCAGAGTTTGGACTTTGCATACAAGGCGTGGCAGAAAGCCGGTGCGCTGATTCTGGCTGGCGGCTACACCAATGAGCTCGCCGAACATACAGTTTCGACAGCCCTTAAAGACAAGTCGGTGGCCATTGCCTTTGGCCGCTACTTTTTGTCGACACCCGATCTTCCCTTCCGCATGTCGAGTGACTTGTCTTTCAACAAATACGATCGCAGCACGTTCTACAAGGTGAAAAGCCGGGATGGATACACAGACTATCCTCTGAGTGACGACTGGAAAGCCAAGGTCGGGGTGAATGGGAACAAATAGAAAACCGATGCCCATAGACAAAGAGAATAGACCTGTATAGATACATGTAAGGGCGATATTTGTGATATAAGTGATTTTATTCTTATTACGCCCGTTGCCTTGTCACTCACTGCAGGTACTAACCGCGTGGATCATGAGGGTTCTATTCAGATTTTTTGGTGTGCACTTCAACGGCCACGGTCAATTGATGGCACGACACTGCTATTCGATAAATGATGTGTCTTCTTACATAACTGCCTGGGATGCTACTTAGACAGCCAAAAGCTGCACCACTCGACAATTCCCTTCAGACTTTGCTCCTTAACATAGCGCTCGTAGGGATCATCCAGATTGCAACGCAGAGCAAAACCATGGACCACTTTCGAAAACAGCTGCACCTGGAATGTCTTCTTTCCAGCCACCATAATGTCGACCGCCTTTCTCCTTCCCTCGTCGTTGAAGGAGTGGTCGATCTCGGCGCACGAAAGAAATAAAGGGCCTGCATAGATGTCAGTTAAACGACCTTCCATTTGCCCCGGCATGAAGGAATGCTCACCGTTGATGTTGCGGAAATGATGCTCTTTCAAGAACGCCGGGTGCGCAAAGGCCCCCGCCTGGACCGACCCGCGGGCCAGCTCATTGCACACGTATGGTCCACCAAAGCAGTAGCCGACACAGGCATACTTTGCGTCCGCCTGGCCGTATTTTGCCTTGGCCGCGTCGACCCACTGCGTGACGTGCGCATCGGCAAAGATCTGGTGCTTGACCTTCCACGCCTCGTAACTAAACTCGGGCTCCGTCTCCTTGTCGTCGTCGTCCTTTCGGTGCACCCAGACCGGGTCGCCCATGAAATAGTCCATGCCGAGCACCAGGAACCCGGCGTCGGCAAACGCATCCATCACCAAAAAGCCATTCTTGAAGAAGCCCCAGATATCGGGAAAGTAGAAGAGAATGTGGCCGTTCGGCGTGGACGGCTTGGACACATAGGTCTTGATGTCGAGGACGGCCTCGATTGTGCCGCGCGGCTCGCCTTCGTGGATGTGGCCCTCGCGGCAGCACGCGCCCGGTGGTTTTGCCAAGTAGTCGGTGTCTACCATTGTCAAATCTGTGTAAAGTTTTCGTTCGCGGTATTTTAACGTAGGTTTCCGACATCAAACTGTCTCGAAGTATTGCTTATATTATTACATTGTCCTTTGTACGCCTTGGAGCTCTGTAGCGGCGTAACAGCGTAACTGCGTATGGGAAAATATGGAGAAAGCTCCCTACTCCGCTTTGCCCCATCTGAGAAATACGTGGGGGTGCGAAAAGCGGCCATAATTCGCCGGATGCTGTCTTTTTTTTCCGCGCCGCTAGTATTGGTGATGACCGTAAAATTATCCCCAATCTAACGGCTCTTAAGTCTACAGCTGCAAGTCGGTCTTTCAACTTGGAGTCTTGCAATGGATAGCTCTGATGATCTTGCCGCTCGCCCCTTAACCCAAGCACTCCTCTTTGTGATAACTGACCTAATGCACTGAACGATTGTGTGACGGCACTTTCCGGCGGTAAGCATTCTATAGCCCCGATTGTAATATTCACTCGCTACCTTGTGCCCTGTGTTATCAATATTCTACAATGCCATGTCATAAAGCTAGACATAAGACCCTACTTATGGGGTGCAATATGAGGAGGCGCAGACCAGGCAGAACCACGTGCAGACAACATGTTTCCGCGCCCACCCGCAGCTGCTAATTTTAAAAGACGAAGCAGTTTTATTCATGAGATACTATACTGTGATGCTGTGACATCTAATGCGTCATCATGATAGTTACTAGGTTGTAAAAAAACATTTGAGGCATGGCTTGAACTAACGTCCACTTTGTAATCATATATCACTTTCTCATCATGAAACCTGAAAGGGACACATTTTTGCGACCTGTGTCAATGTCATTGACTTGAAATATTATGTATCAACATTTCAGCATTTGCTTTTCACCGCCTACTAGATGCTTCACCGTTTGTTGTTTATCTACAAAATGGGTGGTCCGGCATCCTCTACAGTTATATATGCCGTCATGATGTCGCAGGCATGTCCTCGTTGCCATATGGATTTTAAAGACAAACAGCCATCGTCGACATATGTGCTGTATCCCGACCCATGATCAATGTCAACCATCATCAAATCAGTTCGCCGCATAGTCTCAACAATGTCCACCATCGCTACAGCATCTGCTGCTAAGATTTTCGATCCTGACGGTAGCATCTGCGCCGCTACCAATGCGAATATGCCTGGCCCAGCCGCCGTTGGCGGTATCAAGCCCATTGTCCTTCTGCTTTACTTCCGCATAGGAAGCACGTTTACGGAAACCAATGGGCGCTTCCTTGTGAAGCTCCACGATCGTGCCAACGTCATCATAGCACAAAACGATCTTGAGCTCACCGCTATCCTTCAGCTGTATCAAGACTTCCCAGGACAAATCAGGGCCATTCTGTGTACAGATGACGCCATTGCCCAGAAAAGCAACTGGAAGACATATCTACTCTTGGACAAGTATATGCGAGAAGGTGGCACGTGTGTCCTCATGGGCGATTTTCCGAGGACCTGCCTGGCTGATGTCATGAACTACTTTTTTGACCGCCAGTACCTGCCGTGGATATGTGGAAGTTTGCAAGAGTCGACGCTCGAGCTGAGTCCAAAAGCAGAGCTCCTGCACTGGAGCGACGCTGACATGGATCTGGACGTGATCAACACGCGCCTAGCCCGTCTCCCGCGCGAGTACATCCAGACCGCCTTACACTTACGATACGTTCCGACTGGAGAGGCTTGGTATACGGCACAATACCAGCCTGGGGCGAAGCCGAATCGTCGCCCTTGTGAGTGCGACTTGTGGATGGGTGCGTCTTCTGCTTCAGCGGGTTCGTATTGCGGCAGCGATTCGGGCAATTGCTCGTGTGGCGCCGAGCTTTGGCGTTTTGAGACGTCAACGGCCGTGACTCAGATTGGTTCTGGGCGGCTTGGGTACGTTGGCGACATTGGTGGTGGCGCCAGAACTCACGAGATCATTTTTGCCATGTGCCGGGTGTGACTGCTGTGTTTCGCCGCTTCTCTTCATGCACTTTTCTGGACATTTAATGTGGGGTGGGAAATATCTTGAATAACGTCTGTAGTTGAATAGAATGCTTATTTGTTTTTGGGCGCTGGTATTCGCATTCAAATCGAGCAGCTACGTTGTCCCGTTGTTTGTGTTGCTAGCAGACTGGCTCGATTGGTTTGGCCGAATTAATCCAGCCCTATCAAAAACGAAAGAATGTGTCGGGTGTGACGTTGGGGGCCGTGCCGGGGGACGGGCAAGGCACAGCATGAACAGCCTTGCTCGGTGGCCAAAAGACTAAAAACGCGACGTTGTGCCATGTTCCCCCGTGATTTGTGCTTGTTGTGCTTGGGTGTACCACGCCGCTTGCCGTGTTACCCGCACCGGCGCCTGTTTGCGGTAATGAGCGCCAGACAACAAGCAGGGAAACAAGCATTTGATACAGCGCCAAGACGCCATGTCACCGTTCGTTTTGCGCGGCCCGTATTCAGTCTTGGAAACCCCAGAGTCTCTGTCATACTTGATTTCATAAACAAAGCTTACTGTGGTCAATGTTTGCATCTAAGTCTGCAGTCGCATCTAAGTCTGCAGTCGAATTGCCTCGCTGGCTGTTGTGTCTTACAAGTTCAAAGTCAACTTGTGTCGCATGTCATGCACGCTGTACGTCGTAAAGGGCGTCAAGATGACGCTCATCGGTCCTTGGCACGCCCAGTGCCAAATTTCATTAACTGCAAAGATCGCCATTTGGGGGGATTGAAGACTGTCAGAAGCTGCGCCTCTGTCGCCTTTCATCGACCAAAGAAACTACAGCAAACTGCTCGAATGTCAAGGACAGGGGCAGCAGGCGGACAACCTTCCTTTTTAGTCGGGACAGTTCTGGCGGTGCCCCAGAAGGCGTTCAGGAGTTGCCCCAGAAGAGCCCCAGAAAAAATTGGAATCAAGGCACAAGTGATCGACACTGATAAGCTTCTTTTTTCTCAACAGTGTCTCGACGCCACAAAAGATGAGCCAAATTTCGTCCCGTCAATAAGCTTAAACTAAACGCACGCTCAAGACACTACTGTCAATCATAACGACGAGACCATTTATGATTGTCTCCTGCCTAGGAGAGTGCGCATATTGTAATACTTTGTTACAGAGCCAGAACGAATATCCTGTAAAGTCCTCCAGAAATGCAGGGATCATACGACGCGAGCAGCCAAACTGTTATTCCCAACCACAACGGCAGAGACAGAAATGCAAAGGATCCGATCAAAACAGGGCATCACGCTCCACAGCCCACTGACGATCCCAGCCCTAGATGATCCTGTGGAATTTTTTGTGCAAGGGTCCTTCCCGCCGTCAAACTCATACATAATGAGGCAACCCTCCCGTTTCGCTCCAAATTAACTCTTCACACCAAAAGCACCTGATCAACAAGAAAACAAACATCACCAATTGAAGTCTCCCGAAACTCACGAATCTTCATCAAACACCGGCGCACAAAACACGTTCATCATGTCTTCCTCGGCCTCCACAACAATGACAATCACTTCATCAGCGTCAGCGTCAGCGTCAGCGTCGGCATCCTTGTCGGCCTCGTCGACCATCTCCACGGCCGCCACACCCTCCTCCACCTGCCCAGCCGTCAACTCCATCCCCGACCTCGAGTCCCTGCCCATCAACCACAAAGTCCCCGTCGCCGCCGCACCGGGCACCACTGACCCGTCGGATCCGGCTTACACGGCCTTTACGGCCTGCTGCTCGCCCAACAAGGTCCAGCTCGCCGACGGCTGCTACCTCTGGTGCGAGGTGCCCTCCAGCATCCACGACATTGACGAATTCAGCAACTGTCTGCGGGTGAACAATCTGAACCTCACCGACCCGCCGCGCATCGTCGGCTTCAGCAACGACGCGTCGCCGCTGGGCGCGCGCGGGTCGCCCGTGTTCTCGGTGATGCAAATGGGCGTCTGGGTTCTGGTCGTTTCGGGTCTTTCGAGTCTCGTGTTTTCTGCATAAAGGTGACGCGGATTGGCCGGTGATTCTACGCGCATATGATTTGGAGAAAGATTGACGCAATTTCAAGGAGGAAGACAACTTATGAGATACCCTACAATAATATCAGTTTTATTATTCAACTTCCATTGTTGTTTTGACAGTTGATTGAAAGATTGGAGCGAAACATACGCAAAGCTTAGGCCGAGCTGTGACGTAATAAGGCGCTACTTGCCAAAATTCGGGGCGGAGTCGCCTAAAATTAGTGCTGTGGAAACATATTTCAGGCGTTTACGGCGCCACAAACTCACTGAAGCGACGAGACACATACATCGTCCAAATTTTTTTTGTTGGCTAATATTGGCAACCGTTGTGCAGCATTTGTCTATTTCTTATTTCTATTTATCTGTTCTACTTCGTTTCTCGTGCGCGGGATTATTTTCTTTATTTTGGATAGTCTGAATTATTTCGTATTTATTGCAACTATTTTTCAATGAAGATTTGAGTAAAAACTGTCAAAATAATTACGCGTGCGTGGATATGACTTTTATGTTTATTTTTGAACCACGAACAGAAAAAAACAACCTTGGCAAACCCGATGTTTGCAAACATGACCAGATTAATATACCAGAAAAATTAATAAACTAGAACATCAAAAAAAAAAAAAAAAAAAAACGCCAAAAGGAAACGTACAACACCGGGGATTCGCTGGTCGTCACCGACCCAGCTACTAATCCGGCGGTCGCTGGCTTATCTAAGGGAGAGCGGACGGGATCCCGAGTTTTCCAGCGCCTGTGGTCGTACGTGGAAGATGAGAGGGCAGTGGGTGGTCAAATATGCTCGGCGAAGGGGATTATCGCATAGCCTTTTTTGTCGACAGCAACAGAGTACATGTCACTGTGACGCCGCCAACGCCCAGCAGGAAAAATAGACCACGACGGCAAGCCTCGTAATAGATGCCTTGTACGATAGTACGTGTCTCGACGGGAAGATCACGGAGAGCTTCGACAGAATGCGTGAGCGTGTCGATGAGCTCAGCGCCCCCGGGCGTGTTGCCGAATACGTCTGTCAACCTTGCTACCAGGTGTGTCTGCACAATGGTCGAGATGGCTGCCACACCACAGACCGAGCCGACAGACCGAACCAGATACACAAGGTACGTGGCCACAGCATGCTCTCCAAAGTCGCAGGCACCGATGAACCGGAAGAGGCTCGCCGGGTAGGACATGCCCTGACCGAAACCACCGACAGTCAAGTAGGCGGCATACATCCATGACGGATCGTGCATGCCGAGGGAGAGGTTGAAGAGACCGCCTACAAACAGGATGATGGCGCCAGTACGGGCCAGAGTTGTGAGGAGAGCGAGATTGTTGTCCTTGTATCGCTCGGCCAGGAATTTCATGGCAAGGCCAGTCGTCAGTCCGCCGAGGGGTGTGGCGAGAGACGAGGCGACCAGTCGTAGGCCAGCGACCGATGCCGAGTCCAAGAGCACGGCCTGGAAAAAGAGAGGCATCAAGAACAAGAAGCCGTACCCTGAAACACCGAGACAGACGTTGGCCACGAGGAGGGAGACACGCTCGACGCCATGGAGCATGCTCAGTGGGAGAAGCGGGACGGCAGTTGTACGGGCTTCGACAGCGATGAATGCCGCCAGCAATACGATGCTGCCACCGAGACAGCCAAGGACAGACGGGGCGGTCCATGCAAGGCCATTTCCACCGCTGTTGCTTCCGGCACTGAGCGCGGCAAGAAACAGAGACAGGCCGGCGATGAGCAGAATGGCGCCGAGAAAGTCGACCTGCTCCCAAGTTGACATTGGGCGACGTGAAGTTGGCTCGACGTCGTCTCCAGACTCGGTGTCGGCTGTGTCGATGACTTTGACAGCGACGGTCTTCCGTGGGGCAATGTTGGCCGGCACAACAACACGGGCAACGACCAGCGCTGCCATGCAGATGGGCACCTGCACCAAAAAGGAGAACCGCCAGCCGAGGAAGCTTGCAATGGTGCCTCCCAGTGATGCACCCAGTATGGAACCAACACCATGCAGGATGTTCTGTACAGCTTGGTACATACCCCGTTGCTCAGGTGCAATCAGGTCTGTGTTGATGATTGTCGCCATGGTCATCAGTCCGCCGCCACCCGCACCAGCCAGAGCTCGCATGACAATCAGCGTGCCCAAGTCTGGACTCAGAGCACAGCCCAGGCATCCTAGGCCGAAGAGAGTTGTGGCTGCCAGGAGACAGGCTCGTCTCCCAACAATGTCTGAGAGACGACCATACAAAGGCTGCAGGGCGGTTGTTGTCACTAGGTATGATGTCGAGATCCACGATGCCAAGTTGGCACTTTGGAACTCGGACGTGATGACTGCATATGTTGATGCTGTCACAGTCCCGTCAAATCCAGCGAGGAAGACGTTTGTGAAGAGCGCTGCCTCGATCCAGAGAAGGCCTGGTATCCATGTGTGGGTAGGTTGGCCATCGTCTGGTTTTGTCGGCGCCAGGAGAGGAGATGTTTCGTCATGTTGGACTGTGGTGTTGCTATTCGACGACGAGGTATCACCTCTTCGGTCTGGGTCGTTGTTTCTTGCCATATTATGGTATTGTGTGAGCGTTTGGTCGGAGGAAATCACGCCGTTCTGGGTTGTCCAAGTGAAAGCAAACGACAAGCCTTTGCTGCCAGTTTTAAAAGGGAAAGGCCTGTCTGTAGGTTCGTAGTGACCGATGGCGCAATCTGCAATCGATAATTCAAATCAGAAAACTAAAGTCAAAAATAACTTGAAAATGCAAATGTATCGATAGAAACAATAAAATTCATATCAGAAACCACCACGACAGGCAGCGGCCGCTCTGAAATCTCGCCCGTTGATGGTGGTCGCCCGGCATTGTATCTCGGCCGACTTCCATTCTAGCCCGTTGGTAGCTGTGGGGCACCCGCAATCACGACATCCGCTAACGAGCACCTGAAGGCGCTAAGGATCAGGCGCAAAAAACAGGACCCATTGTTGACATTCGACAACGACACTTTTTTGATTTTCATTTATTCCACAGAAAGATGCATAATTGCGTAATTACATAAATGAAAGTGCCAACAAAAATCACACGATCCCACGGTCCGTGATATTATGCCGACACACGTGGAACTATCTTAAGTCACTTGAAGTTAAACTAGAGCGCGCAGGGAAGGCCTAGGAATAAATGATCAAAAATGTAAAATTGGGTATATACAAAATGGAGGCAACAGAGGCCCAAGAAGCTAATAAACATATATGCAAGAATTGAATGCAAAAAGTACAAGACCGTTCATAAAGCATGCAAAAGTCATAAGTCAATCCTACAAGAAGAACCACGAGCCACGGACACGGCCGGCAGCAGCGCCGGCCAAAACACCAAAGGCACTCGGCGACAGGTCGACATCGCCCTCGGCGCAGCCCGTGCAGCGGTCTACAATGGTGACGTCCACAGTAGCGCCGATGCCAGAGTCGAGAGTGACCCGAATGCGCTGGCCGCACAGCGGATTGTTGTTGGGGTTGTAGATGCCGTGCTCGGCGCCGATGCGGTCATACAGCGTCTGCGAGACGGCGGCAATGTACTCGGTGGCTCCATTGTAGTGGCCACAGGAACCTAGACCGGGATTGTAGAAAGTGACGTCTCCGGAGTAGCTTGCAACGGGAGCGGGAGCAGGCGCTGGCGCAGGAGCCGGCGCGGGCGCAGGAGCAGGTTCAGGACTTGGGGCCGGAGCCGGGGCTGGAGCCGGCGCTTGTGTCGGTTCCGGAGCTGGAGTAGGATCTGGGGAAGGAGCTGGCGTTGTTAGCACTGGAGTCGTGGGCTGGGATGGAGGTGGCTGTGATAGAGCGGGCGTGTCAGAGGAGGGTGCCGGGGAAGGAGTACTGGAGGACGGTGGGACGGCTACTGGTGGCTGGGTAGTAGACGTGGGTGGTACAAGGGCCGTGGACGTGTTGGAAGACGAACTGGACGTGGGAACTAAAGTGGACGACGTAGCCGTTGGCAGCGTGGCATTGGCCGATGCTGTAGCGTTGAAAACGACTGGAGTCGTTGTTGGATGGGTTGGCATCATGGATGTTGTTGAGGAGGAACCAGATCCCAGGAGAAGTGCTGCTTGGCGTGCTTTGGCAGCGCGAACACCAAGGCCAGCGCCGAGGCCAACAACGAGAATGAGTGCAATGAGCGCTCCGGCTGCCATCATGACATACCGACGGCGGCGCCGGAGGGTGGCAGAGAGACGTCCAAACCGACTCTCATCTTCCTCATCTTCTGGTTGTGTGCTCAGTCTACGTGCCCTCTCTTCCTCACGACGCTGCTGAACTATAGACAGTGATTCCAGTGAAGAGACGGCACGGAGTGAGCTGGTCTTTTGACGAACGCCAAGTCGGCCTGCCTTTCCCTTTTGCGCATCGTCGTCACTGCTGCTCCCAGTTGCCTTGTCCTCGTTGTAGTAGACATGGCTGCGCGAGGCAGAGCCAAACTCTTCGTCGTTCGGCGACTGCCCCACGAGGCTGCTCCGTACCGAGGCCATAATCACTGACAGCCTTGCCAGAGGGCTTGTCGGTGACTGGCGGTTTTGGCGAGAAGACGACGCCACCGAACCGCCACCAGGCAGCTCCCAGTCAATGGCCGTTGCATTTCTTTGCCGGGGCATATAAGCCCGTGATGGTCTCTCAGAGTCCATTTCGTGCAATGAATGTTGTTATATTCGTATGTTGTCGTTTATCGTCAAGTTGAATTTTTGGTCTGCTCCTGGCAGATGGTGTTGTATTTGTCAAGTAAGGAGCGTGATGTTTGTTGACGAGTATGTCATGGATCTCATTTCGTTGTGTTGAAGGAGTGATGGAAATGAGCGGTATGTAGAGTGAAGCTAGACGATATGCTGGCTGCGGCAGTCTCTTATCTGTTGTCGATGATGCTGTTTGTTGTTTGTTGTCAAAGGAGTGGAAAGGAGCAATGATCAGCCCCAAGGAATAAATGAGTGTGAGCAGGGGTAGACGAGAGACGCAGCGGATTCAAAATAGAAACAATCGTTCAGCAGAAACAAAAGAAGGGAGGCTGTAACCAACAGACAACTCCTCCGGGGTAACCTCGTTCTATTTATTGTCTGTGTTTCCTCACTAAACATGCAGGTCTGGCGGACCGGTCTGTCTGTCCGTCAGAGCTGAAATCTCGGCAAATTTTGCGAGTTCGTCCAAGGACTGACATAGTCAACAGCCCAACGGGAGGTTCCTGGTTCCTGAATTTGGATCTCGTACCCTGCATTCCCGCCCTTTTACCCGGCCCAGGAACAGAGATTTGCGAAATGTGCTGGCGCTATGGGCAGTGAGAAATCAATTAAATAGATTAAAAGACAACACACCAGCTGGATGCGCGGGCTGTTTCTGTTGTTTGCGCTCTGCCTACAGTCTGCGTCTTGTGTTCTGTTTACTACCCTCCGTGCCACTGGCGTGCCTGGCCCCCATTCCCCCTTGGTCCACGTTGGCACATCTGCGCACTAGGATCGACCTGGGAAGAGTAGACACGCGACACGGCACGGTTAAAGTAGACGCGGAACAACGTCGACCAGCTGAATGGCCTTGGCTATCACAGCCATTATGAGCCATCACAAGCCACTACAGTAATAGAAATGAAAGAAAAGACACGGCATGAACTTCGGCTTGACACTCTGCCTCGTGGCAAATACAAACATCTTCCTGTCGCCCGGAAGATGTGCAAGTGTTTCCTCTGTCGCCTGTGTATTGTTAAGCTGTTTTATGATCACGCATCGCCCATTTCCGCGGTTTCAATTTTGCCGCCCTTTATCCTTTCTTCTAGAAGATGGGCAGTCAATACATTATTCACCAAGAATAAGGCCGTGCCGAGCGCTATATATTTGCCCATTATGTTCGCATGATCAATGTTTTTAGGAGAGAAAACAAAAAACATCCGTAGTACCCGCGCCATCCGTACCTCTAGGAACGTCGGCAAGTTTTCCCTGGCCTTGCTTCTGCCCAGGTTTGACTTTGTCCGCCGTCATTGACTGATCATCGGTGTTCATGTTCTTCAACTCTCACCTTTAGCCGGCCAGGCACGAGATATATCTCGACTTTTATTCAATTTCCGGGGGACACCGAGAAGATTATTGACATGATATGCTTTAATAGGTGACCGTAGTGATGTTGTCATATATACGTATTTGGCTGAGAGCGCCTTGTTCTTCTGTCGTCACCGACGTAATCGCATCTTACTTTTCCGCCTGCGCATGTTCGTAATCGGCATTTGGGATAATAGCATATTTTGCGCAATGATGTAATTGGGCATAGCCATTTCGGTATCGCCCTGTTATGCAATTTCAACTTCATTGACACAGATGCATTACACCCGGAATGGCAAGTCTGTAGGCGGCCTACACGTGAGGCGGAAATTTCACTGCCTACGGTTGCCTTGCCGGACAAGTCTCTGCAAGTGCTTACTTTTTGTGGCTTTGACTGCATAACACTCTTCTTACTTTGGTTTGTTTCCATTCAATTGATTCTTTTGAGAGCCCATTGGGCGACTTGTATTGTGTATTCATTTTTATTTTCAGGCACCTGCTTCTTGCACATGGATTGTTTTGGTTGAGATGCTTCACTTTTTTTCACGATCGTCAACTCGGTTGTGTGACTCCTTGACACTCCAGCCCCACTATGGAGTGCCTCCCCTCACTGCGCACCCCTCTGTTCTCTGCCTTACAAGGCAGGTCTCCACGCCTTACCTGCCTGACACGCCTTACTGGAATGAGCAACACGCCGGTGCTCGTGTCATCACGATAGAATCATGTCAAATCTTTCGGGATCTCGAGAACCTATCGTTTTCTATTTTCTTTATTTCACGGGGTGGTGTTATTCCGCATGTTCCCATCCAGCACTCTCTCTCGGAAGCCGGTGCGTGGGGCGCTGGTCATCGCCGTTTGACGTTCACAGGGCTGAAAAGGCGCTACTGTAGGCACCTGCACCGCCCTGTGACAGCCTGCAATAGGCCTGCATAAAATGGCATTCTGCAGTGCTTGTGATGCATCAACTGCAGAATTCAGCGATCAAAACCCGCCGGGGCGGGTGGGACACCGCAGGCAGTCCGCAAACAATCCCTCCGTCTCGGCTATCGTCGCTTTTCGCTATTGATGTTGCATGGACAGACTCATCGGATGTACGGGGCAGTGTTGGATCGTATTCTGCAAAAAAAGAAAAAAAAAAAAAGAAAGAAAGAAAAAAAAAGAGGAAGAAGAAGAAGACCAAGAGCTACTTCTCCCGACATATCCCCCCGTTTCATCACCGAGCGCTGTGAAATCTGCCTCCGTAGGCTGACCTGGACGAGACGACCCGAGTCCCGTAATACGGAGTGGCACTGCTGAAATACGCAGCCAATCAGATACGATAACCCTTCAACGTCGGTTGCCCACTTCACGGTAGTTGTGGAATTTGTTCAACGTATTTGGGTTGGTGTGCCCATGACGCGCCCCAAATGGACAGGACGCGACTGATTTTGAGTCCTGAACAAACCCAGTCAAGTGAACTGAAGGTTTCTCCTGTCATATCCAGTAACCCGATTGTTGCCTGCATTCGGTTGCATTGCAGGTTACCGAGTACTCCAATGGTGGATCTGATTGGGAAACACAGTTTCCCTTTGAAATCACGGTTGTTTTTAGGAGGCATTTCAAATATTTTCTTCCTTTACACTTCACGCCTTTCGACAGAAAGAACTACAACTGATGCGGAACCAAATAGCCAAGATGAACTTCCACAATGTTCCTGGTCTGAGCCCACCTGGCTGCACAAAATGTCAGTCATCGATGACGGGAAACCGTCGCAGTCGACAAAAACCCCACTAGGCGTCCGTGTGTTAGCGTGATCCACCCCCTCCCCGAAAAGAGAGAGAAAAAAAAGAGAAGCCAAACACGAATCAAAACAAAACAAACCCAAAATGCAACCAAAATTCGAAATTGAAAACCATCAGCGACCCCACTCTGCGCAGAGCCGCATACAAGGCTGAGAATTTTACTGGACACTTCCCGGCCGGCGACGCGACCGACCGACCGTCAGCAGACCATTGACCCAGCCCCTTTCCTTTCTGCCTTTTTTTCTCGCGCCCTTTGGGGCATTAACTTGGTAGTCTAATCGCCAAAATCACAAGCCAATTTATGTCCTTCTTGGGGTCTATCGTTTGATTTCTTTCCTTTTTCTATCATCCCGTCTACATGAGACGATCCCATTCGTTCGTGTCAACATATTTGCCAATGCGATTTGTTCACGGAAGCTACCCGGGCTGTTCGTCATCGAATGGAATTGCAGGGATGTCTCTTTTTATTTTTCCTTTCCCTCCCTCGACCAGGCAGGCATCATAGTGGGGGTGATAAGATGGAAAGGCATCAACAAAGTGTCATATTATCACGAAGCAAACAAGACGATTGGCGAACCAAAAAGAGTCACACATGGGAAGGGCTATTCTGCAACTTGGCAGGTATATTTGCTATGGGATATTGCTATGGTAAATGGGATATTCTAACGGAGTTGGGATAGACGTACAAGCATCGTGACATCAAACACACCAGTGGTAAAGTGTAAAGCCATGGAAAGTAAAAGAACAATGTATGAAGAGAATAAATCCACCCAAACAGAAATCTGTAGTAATCGTCCGTGGTCCAGCACGGGGAAATGGTCGTCAAAAATAAAATCAAAATCAAAATCAAAATTAAATGTTTGCGCGTCAATGGCATGATTGCGTGGCTCGCGTGGTCAGCATCGTAAACTCATAACTGCGTGATGAAGGCTGGTCATGTCGGCCTCAATTTGATTTTGACGTCGAGAAAGCGCGAGTGCAACATGTCGGCACAAATCGTGTCAAGGACTCTTGTGGCGGCTCCTCCTGGTCAGGTTGTGAGTCCGGTCTTGAGTCGAGTTGCTGGGCTGATTTTTGCAAGACTGCATTCAAGGCAGCCTGCAAGATGTAGTCGTCGGGGTTCTCCTCGATCTCCTCCTCGCTGCAGTCGTCGCAGCGGTAGTGCGAGCAGCCGCTGCCAGAGCACGAGTCAGAGAGAAGCATGGGGCCGTTGCCGCAGTCGCACTATTAAGTTAGTATTTGATACAAGAACGTCCTTGCACCGGGAGGGAAGGAGAACATACACAGTACCAGACGGTAATGTAGCCAGACCGCTGGCGAATGCCCTGGTCAAGCCATTGCTGGCTGGTGACCTCTGATGAGGGCATGAAGTCGGTTGATGATGACATTCGGCTCATGTTGTGGGCCATGTTGGGCTGATTGGGGAAGGTGGAGGGTAAGGTGATATTGCACCCGGTGATGTAGTGTGGCGAATAAATTGAAGATGGTTGAGTTCAACGAGGGAAAGCAGGGAAGAGAGGGAGCCCGGAGTGTGGTGATGAGTGTCACGAGAGTGAATGTGATGGTGATGAAGAGGCTTCACGAGTTGATGCCTTCGTGGTGAGGAACCTCACGACCTTTATATCCAGGATGGAGCAACGTTCAGTCACAGTCACAGTCATGGCCTCGCGGGCCGTGATGATGAATGGACTAACAGGAAACGAGCGGATGGGAAGGCGCATCGAAAGGCGAAGGCATAGGCGGCTTTGACAGAGACAAGACCGAAAAGGCGAATCGAAAGGCGAAATAGACAGGGACGACACAATGAAAAAGGTAGAAAGAAAAGGGGAAAAAAGAAAAAAAAAAAAAACCAGGACGACTCACCCGTTTGACCAAAGTCGTGGTGATTTGCCAACCATGTTTTCTGGATAGTTCTTCGGTGATCCACAGACCAAAACCGCAGCCAGCCTTTCTGGCGGCGATCGGCCGTAATAGAGATGGAGGCAATGTCAAGCTGTCAAAATTATCGCCAAACCGAAAGAGAAAGGAGAAACCCGTAACGGCGGACAAGGTGTCAAGGCAACAAAAAAGGTGGCTGTTCACGTCCGGCAGCTGTGATAAAGGCTTGCAAAAGGAGGCAGAGCAAATGGTCCCGTGAAGCATTCTCGTCGATTGATCTCGTTATGACACCGTAATGACATGACAAGACGAGAGCCTGGAGCTAGTGTCTCAGGCAGACACTCCATAATTTTTGTGCCTATTTCGTGTGTTCCTTGAGGCTCTGTCCGCTGGGGGTGGAGACTGGGGGATGCAGGGTGACAAGAAAAGGGGGGGTGGTACCTTCAGGCCGGATTCTCACTGTTTGTCTAGCCCGGCAGGGGAACATTGCCGGCAAGTTAGTGCACCACACGGCTTGTTGCTCACCAAAAAAAGACCAGACGAGGAGGGGGTGTCGGTAGACGGAGATACGCTGTAAGCACTGAAAACCTACCAGTCATGACGATGCTGCAAACACGCAAAAAGAAACACAAATTGAAAAAGAAAAAAAAAACCTATCAGAGTAAGTGCCGACTCGAGAGGCTTGGAAATCCGAGCCGGCAACAGTAATGTCTGCCTAGCCCATTTTTTCGTGATTTTAATTCTATGTTTTTAATTGAATATTTTACTTGTCAAGCAGAAAGGCAGACAAGGCATGTCTTTCTTGACAGTCTGCTCCATAATTGGTGTGGGAGACGGGCAATCGTACCTGACCTTTTCTGCATGCAGGAATTAAATTTAATGCAAAATAAAATACAAAATGCAGCAGAGCCTCTTATTATAGGCAGCAGGGCAGCCAGGCGTCGGAGGTGTGACAGTTGTGGGTCCCGCCTTTTGGGAGTGTTTACCTCCCCGCTCCGCTATTTTCCCGTTCTTACACAGCACACACAGACCCCCAGAACGGGGTGCATTTACTGCATCCCATCTCCATGTAAACAATGGCACATATTCAGGCTCACTTTTCACGCCACAAGTTTGTCGGCCAGTTCAATATGACGCGTATGCGACACAAAATAGTCAAAAATGGCTTTATTGCCTAAATACATTGCTTTTTCTAGTCGAAAATAGTAACACAAGTGCCAGATATTGGACAAGAAGGATCAAAACTTCAAAAATAAGGAGGTTGGGTAGCTTTCTGTTGACTCAGAAGGAATCCTATCACAGGACGCGTTCACGTCGCCGTTTTGTTTCTATCATATTCACGGCAGATCATGAGACATTGCAAAGGCCTCTAGTTAATCGCGGCGGAGAAACGAGACAAATTGTTCGAGTTGAATGAAATTGCGGCTCTGCGATCAAGTCACCGGTTTTGTGTCTTCCATGTCGCGTTGACTTTTGTAATCATGTTCCAGTTTATTGACCGAACGAAACATTGGCACCGACAGGTCGCATCGAGACAATCCGCTTGCAATATCTGCGAAAATTATCCCGCCTTGATATCGTTGTCGTCGTCTTACTTTTCATACTTTCATCCTGCCATGTGAGCAATTCGGGCGCGATGAGCAGAATTGATTAAAATTTGTATCCGATTGACGGTTAGACTTTCCATGATTTAGGGAGGTTTGTCTATTCACTGTTTTGAATGCAACTTTTTTTTCCTCCATTTTTTTCCCTCTCTTTTTTTTTCCCCTTCTTGTTTTCGTTTTCGTTGTATTAATTAACACAACAACAAAAACAAAACAAAAAATGTCATTTCATTGACATTTGAAGTAAACCCAAAACACGCAACCCCCCCCCCCCCCCCAAAAACTTTTCGAAATCCTAGTTACCCCTCTCACAGTTCGTTTCGTACTGAATATATACCCAGTAAATAATAACCAAGGGACAGGTATATAAGTGAGGAACACCACACATATATGTCCCGCTGTTAACCATCAAAGGTGGAATTTGGTCTGATATCTCCCATGTTACTTGCCGTGTCAGGTCGGCAATGCATGGTCACCGTAGTATTTCTTGCGTAGGCTACCGAAAGAGGCGAATGGCGGGAAATGGAATGTGTATTATTGCTACAAAAAATTAAGAAACAAATGCAAATATGCTGATACAAAAATTACAACTCTACAGTCAAACTAAGAGTTGTCTGCTCCTCAACATTCTCTCTCTCAAGGCCACCCACAGCTTTTGAAATTGCTTGCTGAACAAAAACAGACGAAGATGCACCGAGGATATCGCCCTTAATATCGAGGGCCTCTGCCCTGACCGAAACAATGCGCACATCCTTTGGCCGCTGGATGCGAGTCGACGTCTCGAAGCCTCGGCGCGACACGACCTTGTCCTTCCACACAGTTGTGGTGACCTTTCCGTCCGCCCCAAAAGTGTCAGTCTCCTCGGCCCACGTGAACCGCCACGACTTGGTGACCGTGTCTCCATTCCAGCTGACAAACAGCCGCACCGTGCCGTCGGCCGATGACTCTGCGTAGACGGCCGGCTCTTCAGGCGAGTATCCTGTCCAGTTGTACCGGAACGCGCGGTAGTTCTGCAGCTTGTCCCGCAGCCAATCGCGGCCCAGGAAGGCATGGAAGACGGGCTTGCCGTCGGCATCGTACTCGGTGATCTGGCCCTCGGAGCCCCAGTTGACAAAGTCACCGCCGCCAGGGAGAGACTGGAGCGAGCCCTGGGACTTTGTGAGGATGGGCGCGTCGCCGATAGCTAGATCGGGAGTGATGACAGCGGGCGGCTCGAGGGCACGGACAAGAGTTGCGGTCTTGGCGACATGGTCGAGGCGGATGTACTTGCCGCGCGAGTAAGGGTTGATGCGGATCTCGTTGCCGTCACCAGCGGACTCGGAGCCATAGACAGAGTTGTCGAACAGAGAGATGACCTCGTTGGCGCCGGTAGGATCCTCGGTGAAATACCGGGCATGGTGCTGGAAGCCAAAGCGGACGCCTTCGCCAAGAGTAAAGTCAGAGTGGTTGCCGCCAAGACGCCAGATAACGGAGCCGTCTGTGCCGTTGATCTTGAAGATGGTCGAGGCGTGCCGGGCGGACAATAAATAGTGCCCGTCCGAGCCCTTGATGACCGAGTTGATGTGGAAGTAGTCCCAGGCGGTGGCACTGCTGCGGCCAACACCAGCCAGGCCGCGAGGGAGGGGGAGGGCGGATTCTACGCTGTTAGTCGACGAAGACAAGACTGTTTTCTGGGGTGTGGACTTACCATCCGGCGATACGTGGTCGAGACTGCTCCATTCAAAGAGAACCTTGCCCGTGGCAACGTCAAGCTCCTGGAAGATGGCATCGACAATCCATGTCTGGTCGGCCTCTCCGCCAAAGGCACTCAAGTCTCGCTGCACTGGTTCATAGATCTGGAAGACGGCGGACGTCTCATCAAGAATCTCAAACTCGTGCTTGTCAGACACATGATGGCCACCTGCTCTTAGAGTCCGGACAACGTTGTAGTTGTTGTCGAGCAGAGTGTGGTGTCCGTGACCGTGGCCATGGTTGCCATTGTGTAGGCCCTCGAATGAGAAGAGGACATCCTTGCCTTGGTAGCGAGCTGCCTGCAGATTGCACGTCCAACCGGCAAAGTAGCCAAAACCTGACCAAACTAGGTCACCCGTATTGTCCAGAATATAGGGCGCGACCTGATACGAGACGCGATCGTCGGGCTCGCCGTATGTTGTGAACGGCGAGACAAAAATATAGCCAGGTTCGCAACGGTCGCCGCAGGCAATTGTGATGTTGAGGTGGGGAGGAGACAGGTCGGGACGGGAGCGGTACGTCAAGTCAGCGACCGTAACAGAGGCAAGGGCAAGAAGCCCAGTCGCGAGTAGTGTATATCGCATATTGTGTGTTGGTGATGTGACGTGGTAGTGGTTGCGCACTAGTCAAAACTGCAGGCCTGTGATGTCGAACGTTGTAGGTTTTATTGTCTGAAGACGACACTTGACGCCGAAAATCAAATTTATCGATAAGCAACCCAACTCCGGAACCCGGAGACGTGCGAATCAATTTTTTGACGACAATTACGAAATCTATTTCCCCGATATCACCATTGCGGCCCCCGCAGCGTTTTGCTGTGGGAGGACACGGCCCAGTCCAAATCTCGCCCGAGTTGTCAAGATAGCCTTGCTGGGCGGGCTCCACTTTGTGGGATTTATGGGTCCGTCTACCGACAACGTCCGTCTCGCCCGCCCCATACACAGGGGACGACGCGTTCAAAGTCCCGCAGACTTTGCGTGGTCTCTCCTATCACTGCCGGAATTTCGACTGTTGTAATCAATCTTGAACCAGTCTTTCCCAAAAGGGATGCATCCATGTTGCATGCCCAAGATGGTGCAATCGCGACGCTAGATTTGACAATCAGGACGATGTGTATCTTGGTGATAACCCTTTGCGAGACGACGAGTATATGAAGACTCGACCCGCCAAGGGTCACCATTATGGATGATCAACACAAACAACAACGGATGTCCATTCTTCATCTTCGATATTGACATTTTCATTATTTCCACCACCCTCTACCACCTCATCGACCATCCAACACCTTATCAGTATGGCCAAGTCGGACCTCCTGACGGGCACTGGGCCCGTGGCTGACGAGGAGAAGTCGGCCCAGCCGGTCGTTTCCTCTGTCCCCGGCAGCGAGACGGACTCTGGCGCCGGCGTCACGCAGTCCTGGACGGAAGACGAAGAAAAGGCCGTCGTCCGCAAGGTCGACCGCATCGTCATGCCCATCCTGATGCTTGTGTTCTTTGCCCTCCAGCTCGACCGCTCCAATGCCGGCAACGCCCTGACGGACAAGTTTCTGGTGGACGTCGGCATCACTCAGAACCAGTTCAACATTGGCACCCAGCTGCTCAACGCCGGTATTGTGCTGCTCGAAATCCCGTCCAACCTGGTCCTGTACCGCGTCGGACCCAAGGCGTGGATCGGCACACAGATCTTCCTGTGGGGTCTTGTGGCCACCTTCCAGGCGTTCCAAAAGGGCCTCGGGGCTTTTCTGGCCACTCGCCTGCTCCTCGGTCTTTGCGAATCGGGCTTCATCCCCGGCAGCCTGTTCACGATCTCGCAGTGGTACCGCGCACACGAGCTGAGCCGGCGGTATGCCTTCTTCTTCCTGGGCAACGGCGTGGCCACGGCTGCCGGTGGTCTTATTGCATACGGCGTCCTGCACATGCGTGGCGTCGCCGGTCTGGCTGGATGGCAGTGGTTATTCATTGTAAGCCCCCTCTCCCCACGACTGAACTGATAATGAGGTATCATGCTAACACGCCCCAGCTGGAAGGAATCTTTACCATCCTGACTGGCGTCATTTTTGTGACACTCTTCCCCGGCCTC
This sequence comes from Sporothrix humicola, assembly GCA_021396245.1. Classification (NCBI taxonomy): domain Eukaryota; kingdom Fungi; phylum Ascomycota; class Sordariomycetes; order Ophiostomatales; family Ophiostomataceae; genus Sporothrix; species Sporothrix humicola. The sequence goes on along the minus strand of WNYE01000054.1, from coordinate 138,694 downwards.
CCGAGCAGCCCTATCTCGTTTGCTCGCGTCCAATATTTCAACGAGCGTGAACTGTTTATCCTTCGCCAGCGCAAGGCTCTGGACGACCCTGCCGCCGGTCCTCTCCAGCGCCGCGTCTCGTGGGAGGATATCCGCGTCACACTGAGCAGCAGCAAGGTCTGGCTCCACGTCCTGTTGACAACGGTCGGCCTCGCCCCCTCGACTGCATTGTGGTCCTACGCACCGACCATTGTCGCCTCGTTTGGCTACAACAAGCTCGCCTCCAACGCCATGACCTCGGTCGGCCAGTGGGTGTCGGTGACACTCGTGATTATCGGCGGCTTCGTGGCCGACCGCTGGGGCCGCCGCGGCTTCTTCGTCCTGATTGCCGTCTTTATCGAGTTTGTCTTTACTGTGGCCTACAAGTGCCTGCCTGACACGGCCGGCCGGTCGACCAAGTTTGCCCTCTTGACACTGGCCAGCGCCACCTGCAGCTGGTGGCACGCGGCCCACGGCTCCTGGCTGGCCATCAACGCCCGCACGCCGGCTGAACGGTCGATCCGCATGGCCCTGTTCATCATGGCGGCCAACTGCGCGGGCATTGTCGGCGGCCAGCTGTTCCGGTCCGACGACCTGCCGTACTACCACCGCGGATGGACGATTGCCGTGGCGTTCATGGCGTTCTCGGTGGCGGTGACGCTGGCACTCTTGGTGATGTATGCAGTGGCCAACCGCAAGACGAAGAAGGAGGTCAACGAGATTAGCGGCGATGTTGACAAGGATGGGCACCCGGTCGAGTCACCTGCCGTGAAACTCTACAACTTTTAGGGAGGGATACGAAAATCGAAATAACTAGGTAGATACAGCTACATCCAATGAATGTAGAATATGATTAAAATTATGTCGTTGGATGCTATCTTAATTCATAAACGTGGATAACTGTACGAAATACTAGTCTGTTATAGAAGAGGATCATACACTGGCGCAAACACATTGTTGAACCACGACTCAAAGTCTTGGCTGGTATCCATTTCCATCGATGTAAGAAGGGCGTCCATTCCATCGTGGTTGCCGTTAACGTTTGTTGAGTGACCATTTGGAATGACGGCAGTGTATGTCGGAAGTTGTGCCTGCGGCGACATGTCCACCGACTGAGTGTTGATAGCCACAGGCGTACTCCCTGCGCTCCCGCCTCCAGTACTTCCATCTGGTTTTGGTGGGGCCCGGGCCAGAAATCGGGCCATGATTTCGTGCCGGCCCAGCATGTCGTTGATGATGGCCTTTTGGTGGTTCTCTGTCGACGAGTCGCCGGATCGGGCGGTACGCATCATCCGTAAGACCAAATCCTCCTCGGCGGCCAGCAGTGTATCGATCAGAAGAGCACCGCGTTTAGCCATGGCGTCACACCGGCGGTGCCGAAGACGGTCGGCTGCACGGGCCAGCGTTTGTCGGTAGGTGTGTGCTGTGTCGTCGGTGTGGTCCGTGCGATGGAATAGTTCAAGGCCCAAGACGACGGCAGCCGTGACACAAAAGGCAGAGTGTGTCCAGATCGACAGCGTCTGTTCGGCCAGCGCCTGCTCATGCTCTCGTAGAATGGTGGTGGCAGCGGCGACGCACGTCGTGCGGGTGTGCCGAAAGGCTGGCCCGCCCTGGAACGAGTCAAAGAGCACAGGGCGGTGGATCATGATAATTTTCTCTGCGGCGGAGATGGCCAGAGTGCGGCGGGCCAGGGGCAGCCATGGCGGAGGCGGTGTTGTTGACGACGCGTCTTCTCTCAGTAGAAATTCCGGAATCTTGGCCACATTGGCGCGCATGACTCGGTCGCAGGCCAAAATATGCTGGTAGGCTTCTGCCGGCGGTTTGCGAGAGCCCATCGCACCGAGTCCATCAAGCAATGGCGGGATAAGAGACGCCGTCCTTCCCAGCATGCGCACATATGATGAGTTCGTGGGTACGTCGGCCGGCCGGGCCACCATGTCGTCGTCGCTGCAGTTCTGGGGGAGTGGCGTGATGTACTGCGACGGATGGATGATGTAGGTGTCTGTGTAGGGGATCTGGAAGTGGTCTTGGATCACCAGCTGCAGCCAGACTCGCTTGCCCGTCTCGATCTCGACTCGCTCGTGCCAAGTATCGACATCGGTGCTGCCGTCGTCGCTGTGAGGATCTGCAATCTTGTGCAGCCCCAAGCAGTGGGCAATCCGCACAGCTGCTCCGACAAGAATGGCGTTCAGGTCGGTACGGTCCAGATTGTGTGCGATGCGTGTCGAAATGACAATGGCCTGGACGGCGTACAGCGACAGGTTCTCCAGGAAATTCTCGCCGTACAAGGTGTTGACCATGGCCTGGAACTGACGACCGACCAGCCCTTCGTCGAACGCAAAATCGCCAGTCACTTGCTGCTTCCATGGTTCATTGTTCAATAGGGTCCAGAGTGAGTTGCTGCACACGGCAAAGTACAACGCCAGCCACAGCGGGTGGTCTGCCGTCCCTGTCTGCCAGAACTGCTCGCACTGGGCCAAGAACGTGGGGCCGTGGAAGGCGTTGTGGTGCCAGCGGAGGTGGTCCATGTGGAAAGCAATGACTTTTCTGGCAACAGATGGCGGAAGAAAGACATCATTGTCGTCGTCACCTCCCCGTAAGGTCATGGCTTGGCGGCCGATCCATGCTGCGTCACAGTTGATTGATGCCAGCTCAGAGTACCGTCGGTTCTGGTAACATCTACAGCGTCGGTGAGGAAAGCAGGTCTGGCTATACCTGCCCCATGCGAGAAACTCGAAGCCCGTCAAGATTGAGGCATTGTTGTCGTCGGGGTGTGTTGATGCGCGGTTGTGTGTCGCCAGTTGTTGGTACGGTGGTGCTCTTTGCGGCTGGGCATAGGTAATGACTGGTGTCGATGCTGTGGATGTTGATGTCGTCGTAGCCATACTTGTTGGGCTGTGTACCGTTGCCGCTCCACCATAACTGCTTCTAATGTCGTCTTCCTCGGTGGCAGCCGGGCTGTGCATCATCGCATCGGCGCCACTGACACTGCCATTGTCGAGTGTATCTGACGGAGAGGACGCATTGACGTCAGGTGCCGACTTGCCGTGCTCCAGAAAATGGATTCTTTTGTCGATATCCGCGACGGAATCGTGATATACCGGCTCCTGTTCGGCAAGCCGGTCTCGTAATGACCGCAGAAAACGGAGTTCGTCACGGTGCAAAGACAGGGACTTGCTGATTCTGACCACTTCACGCGTGCACTTTTTCGACAAACGCACGCATCGTCCACAGGGCGCTTGCCTGTCACACCGAACCTTGCGTTGAGAGCATTCTGGAAGGTAAGTATGAGTAAAATAGCAAAAACTTGTCGTGTGGGTGTACCTACCTCGACACGCAGTCGGCGGGCGTTGGGACACTCGGAGTGACCTCGGAGGCGGCGATAAGGGCACAAACTGAGTGGGTGACATTGTGAGGTGAGGGAGAAAATTGTCAACTACAGAAATGTCACGGTGACAAAGAACTCATGTTGTCGGTGTGCAGGTGAAGTTATCCTGTCCGCTGTTGACGGCCGATATCTCTGATAACGAAAGTCGGGCGTTCCCACCAGCGCTGGCAAATGGCGTTACAGCACCGGCGTCTTGCGTGATAGCGATATTAGTGGGACTTTTGACACACTGTAAGTGGTGGTCGCCAGAAAGTGGATAAAAGTGACAGCATCACGTGGGATCCACTAAATAGAGTGTAAGTGACAGGGGTCAATTCCACATCACTCGGACGACAACAACGCGACATCATCCGGATTGGTCAGCTCCAACGCCGCGTCTTCGTCAACGTCGATGATGTTTACGGCGACAACAAAATCATGCCTCCGGCGTCCGACAAACCATCCTGCTGGACATGTCGGTTGAGGAAGAAGAAATGCGACCGCAGACGGCCAGTTTGCACGACATGTTCTGCGCTCGGGATTCAATGCCATGCCGGCGGGTCGAGGCCGGAATGGCTGGACGGCGGCAGCCTCCAAGAACGCAAGGCGCTCGCTGTCCGGGCTGAAATCAAACAGTCACAGGACAGACGGAGAGTTGAGAAACAACGACGCCGAGCATCACCAGGTGAGGGCGCATCCTTGACCACGACAACTCCAGCATCTACAACCGCTCGCTCACCCGGCGGCCATGCCGACCCAGAGTCTGCTGCTCATTTCGACACCCCGACACTGACGGACATCTCGGTCGACTTTACCGTCATGTACCTCGACTATGTCTTTCCATTTTTGTTTCCACACTACCAACCAACAATATTTGAAGGCGGTCGTGCGTGGGTTCTTGCGACGTTGCAGACACAGAAACCACTCTACCACACCGCCATGAGTCTGGCGACCTACTTTATTGCCCTCTTGACGCAAGGGAAGACGGTCATGTCAGCGACTCAGTCATCTAACAATGACAGCCTACCATCTCGTCCCGAGCGAACACTCAAGACCGTCTGTGGTCGTTACATTTGGGACATTTTGGAGAAACACATGGCCGAGGCCATCAAGGCAGTCCAAAGTGATCTCTTGAAACTGTCACCAACAAGTTCTCCAAGCATGACCCCAGTTCAACAAGCCAATATGCTGGTCAACATTGTCCAACTTCAAGTCTTTGAAATGTCCATGGGGTCAACCGATAGCGGGACAACGCCGGGCGTGCATATCAAAGCGGCCTGCAACTTGTTAAATGACATGCTGGAGCAGCACGGCTCTTTGGTCTCCATCATTGCAGCACTGGACCGTCCCTTCTCGGAAGCACTTCAAGGCCCGGGTTGGCGGCTGTGGAACACTGATCAAGGCGCTTTCCGGTTTTCAGTAGCAGTCTTGCTCTACATGGACACTCTGTCCAGCACGACCTACAAGCAAGCGCCTCTGCTCCTGAAATGGCACACTGACCTCATTGCGCAACTGGGAGAAGACACGAGAGACGGTAGCAAGCTTGCTCTCGAAGATTTCGTTGGATGCGAGGGTTGGGTCCTGATGACGATTGGCGAGATATCTGCCCTCGTCTCTTCGCAGTCATCGTCTACCAGTCGACTGTGGAAAATCAACAGCTATATGGACCGCCTCATCAAAGGCTCTGAAAAGGCTACAGCCGAACCTGTCATGTCCCCGGATGAAGTACAACCACAACCACCGCCCTACCTCCAAGCGTACTACAGACCAGAGACATCCAACACAAACAACGCCAAAGACAAGCAGTCGATCAGGCGCATCTGGATCCATGCAGCATTGATGTACGGTGAGACTGCAGCCACAGTTGCCCGTGGGGACCTTTCTGCCTCGCCATGGTACAAGCCCGCGGATATTCTTCCTGCCTTGGAGGAGGCTGCTTCGTCACCAGCCGTGCTACGAAGTCTGATCTGGCCATTGTCCATCATTAGCAACGGCACCTCGAGGCAGGCCGACAGGGACGCCATCCGTGCCATTATGGCCAAAGCCGGTCCACTACAACGCTTTGGCGGACTCGCGTCTACCTTGTCCTACTTTGAGCGATTGTGGAAACTGGCTGATGTCTATGAAGGATTCACGCAAGACGTAATCGATGTTCAGGAAAATCTACGAACCCCAATGTTTATATAATAGTCAATTCAATACAGAAAGTCAAACAATCCAGTCTATAACTAACAATCCATCCCCATCACTTAGTGATCACTTAGTGACCCTTCCACTTGCCAACAACATCGGCCGCTTTGGTCGTCTTGAAATCGGGGAACTTGGCGTTGAGCGACTTCTCGACGGGCACGTCGAACCGGCCCTCAATCGCCCACCGCCCAAACATGGCCATGATCGCCTGGTACCGCGCCTTGGGCGCAACGGCGTACATGGCCGCGTGGATCGGCAGCTCCGTGATCTTGTTCTGCTGCAGGTCCTCGAGCGAGTCGTATGTCACGTCAAACTTGGCGCCGCGCGCCTCCTCGGCCAGCTTGAGGATGTCGTTGAGGGTGAGACGGTCGCCGTAGCAGTACGTCACGGGGTCCCACTTGTCCATCGACAACAGCTTGGCCACGAAGCGGGCCACATCGAACGTGTACGTCACCGCGATCATGTCGTCGCCCGTGCCGGGGATGCCGGCGACCTTGGCGTTGATGTCAATGGCAAAGGACAGAGGCGGCAGGTACGTCTTGATGTGCGGGCGGCCGTAAAAGTCGAGAAAGTAGCCGTTGATGACGGTGGTGTACTCGATGTTGGTCTTTTCGAGGGCCTCGATGGGCGCGTGGCGGAAGGCATACATGGGGGAGCTAAAGGTCAGTATGTATAGCAGTATAGCAGGCAGATTACCTGGGGAGGAAATGCCTACTCCTTGGTGTGCTCAAAGCCCCAGTCGCTGGCAATGAAGCGCGTGACGGTGCCGGCCTGGACGGATGCTTCGACGAGAGAGACCTGTGCGGCCGAGGTGACCGGGTCCTGGACGCCAATGGCGCAGATGACGGTGCCGACTTTGTTGTCGGCCAGCAGCTTGGCGGTGCGGGCCACATCACTGTAGTCGACAGCGAGGAAGTCCTTCTTGCGCTCGTCGTCCTCGGGAGCCTTGCGGCCGAGCGAGAAGACGGTCGTCTCCGAAGGAAGTTCCTCGCGGAGGACCTCGACAATAGTGCGGCCCATGTGGCCAAGGCCGCCGGCGACTGCAATGTTCGACATGATGAAGGAGGCTATTGGGTGAGTATGTTGTGTGTGAGTGTGAGAATGTGTGATTAAAAGTGATGGTAGGAGTGCGAGTGATGATTGTATCTTGATTGTTTATGTTGTTGATGATGATAGAGTCTATTTTGATTTTAGGTGTGGGAAGTCCAGTTTATTTATGTTCAATGTTCTTCAGACCAAATGGAGACACCTCCCATATAGCTTAGATGTAAACATGTCGTATCGGTCCCTCGCCTCGTCGGGCAATAATCTGCGCCGTTCGCGATTGTCTCCATCGCTTGAAACCATGCCAATTGTGGCTTGTCGGACACTTTCCACATCGCTGGTCACTGTATGGAATCAACCCGTCGGCACTCGTGAATCTCTGGAGCACCGACCCTGATCGTCTCTATGCTTACGTTTCTGACTCCGTGGTGCCTTGCAAACTGCGATAACCCCGGGCTGTGCCTGACAAACCCGTCAAAATGGAGCTAAAAGACCGCGCGCTGCCCAAATTAGGACAAGCGCATCCTGTAATTGGTGTAAGACGATCCACTTTATCTCGACCACTTTTCAACTTCATGACAGAGCATGTTTCCATTTGGACAGTTCCTGCATTGGAATTATTAATTAAAGCCCTGAAGTCTGGAGTTAAGCTCTATTTAACCATCATGAAGGATCGATGTAATCGTGATGGATCGTGGCCGTCTCGGTCGAAGACAGAGCTGCGTCTTTCCTATGGCCGCGAGGGCTGTGAAGAAGCTCTCCGCAATTTTGGTTCCTATCCCCGGCTCACTCGACAGGCACCAAAACACAAAGTGCTGACGCAAAGTCCTAACTTCACTTCAAGTCGTCGTTCCACACTTCTTCCGTCTTACTGGTGACGTAGTATCGTGGGTGTTTACCGTTTTGACACAACGTCTCGACCATTTTCTACACATGAAATATTCCTCTTGACGTCGTTGCCCTCTTCGTTTATTTTCAAATGTTGATATTCATTATTTTTTTTTTAAAAAAAAAAAAAAAAAAAACCCAATAACAAAATTGGACAGTTAACGTGAAATTGAACAATGCCAGGACGAAAATATATACGAAGTAAAAAATATGTACACTGTAGGGCCATTTCTTACTCATATTTCTGTGCAACAACCACGAATCATTCAAACATCGCCAACTTTCATCTAATTCTTCTGCTCGGTGACATCACGGACCTTGACATTGCTGTTGTTCTCAACACGGACACTGCTAGTGTAACCGCCGTTGGTATCATTGTTGGCCTCCCACGAGGCGACAATGGAGCCGCCGCTGGCCAGCGGGACTTTGCCTTCAGCCCAGGTCAGACCCAGGGCGGAGGCGACATCGTAGACGGGGTCAAAGATCCACTCAAACTGCTTGATGTCGTCGTTCCACTCTGTACGAATGCCCAAGATGTAGTTTGTGTACACATACGTGGGCGCACCGCCCCAGGGGTGACCGAGACTAGTGAAGAGGCCGATACCAGGGCTGCCGTCGGCGTACGTGTACTCCCACGAGGCGCCCGTGTAGTACTGGTTCTGGTTGACCATGACAGGCCAGTACGTGGAAGTCAACGTCGTAATAGCAGGAAGGACGACGTCGACGGAGATGTTGAGAGTCAGATAGGCCTCAAACAGGGCCTCCAATAAAAAGCCCTGGGTGTTGGGCGAGAGCTGAGTCTGAAGGCTGTTGCCTGTGGCGGAGGTGTCCTTGTAGCCTATGTTGAGGAAGCTGCCCTCCAAATTTTTGATGCTGCCCGAGGCACTCTCGTCGGTGGCGACGCCGGCCTGGATCGTGAAGGCGGTGGCCAGGACCGCAGACGTGCCCATGTTGCTGGGCGAGACGCCATAGTAGGAGCCGGTCCAGGTCGACAGGTTGATGCCGTCCGTCATGGTGTGAGCGAGGTCAGACCAGCTGTCGGCGCTGTCCGTGTCGCCCAGCACAGTGGAAATCTTGGCCATCAGACGCAGGCCCTTGACAAACAGGGCCGTTGGAGCGGTGCCAGTCGACTCGCCTTGGGCCGTGAAGAAGAAGCCGCCGCTACCACCATTGGCCGCTACATTGTTGAGCGTCACGAGATGCGTGTTGGTGTCCACAAAGACGTCGATCACGGCCGACATGAACGCCTTGGTCTGGTCCCAGTACTGATTGAAGAGCTGCGTGTCGTTGGTCGCCGCAAAGTACTCGCCCATGACCACCATGAAGAAGAACTCGTAGTCGGCCTCGCCGTAGATGCCAGAGTACCACTCGAACGCATGGGCAGCGTCAGTACCGATACTGGCGGCAATGGGCACCAGGTTGTGGCCCTCGCCCGACACGGACGACCACGTAAACTCGAGCTCGATCATGCTCTTGATATAGTCGACACGGCCAGACGACACAAGAATGGAGCGGGCCGTGTGGGCAAAGTCGCCGATCCAGGCATCGCGGTCGCGCTTGGGACCGTCAAGACAGACCGAGTCGGGGTTGGCGTGCACGGCATACTCGAGAAGCGTATCCTCGGCGGCGCCCTCGACATCTGATGTCAGAGCGTTCGTGTAGAGGACAGTGCCGTTGACTGCAGTCAACTTGACATCGCGGAACCACGCAGCCTGCGAGTACCACGGACCAAAGCCAAAGCTGCCCGAAGACAGGGAACCACTGCCCCAGACCTGTTGAGCGGCGCCCTGGAAAGGAGTGGTGTCGACGTCGGCGATCAGCGTGTCGTTCAAATAAACAGCCCAGTGGTCAGCCGTCACAACCGTCTTGATGCGGTACCAGACATCGTTCTTGATCGTCATGTTGGAGACGTCAAACGTCTCGGGGTTGGCCGACGGCAGTAGCGCCTGCTGGATAATGGAGAAACCATAGCCGACCGTCAAGGAGTTAAGGGGCAGGGGCTCTAGAGCAGCAGAAGCAAGGCCGGCCGTGTCCGACGTCAGGATAAAGTAGGCGCCGTATCCGCTGCTAGGCCCGGTCACCATCTTCCATCCAGTACCACCCGTCTCAATCTTGGTCGAGAACTCGAGTGTGTACAGGTTCCAGTCCGACGTCGACTTGGAGGTCACAGCCGGGTACTGGCCACGGATGTAGGCGCCCTCGCTGGAAATGTCCCACAGCGAAGTCTGCGAGCCGGCGTCAATGCACGATGCCTGGACCGCGCGTGCGCCTAATCCCCACACAGCGTCAAATGTCTTGTTGGATGACGAGAACGTGCCGGGCAGGTCCTCCGGCTCAATGACATTGACCGATGCCTCGAATCCAGCCGACCGGATCGTGACTGAAGAACCCGTCAGAAGGGTCACGGACATCCACCGCTGGCCACCTTGCAAGAAATAAGACTGGATCTTTCCGGGCTTGGTGATGTTGAAGGTCTCAGTCCGGAACGAGTTCATCAAACCGTACGAGTACAGCCATGGCCCATCAGCAAGTGCCGAATTAAGGCCGTTGAACTCCTCAGAGTACTTGAGCTCCACTTGAACAGGGCCGTCCTTCAAGTTGACGGACGAAATCTCGAGCCACGGCCAGCCGGCCACTTCGCTGGCATAGTCGAGAGTGAGCACTTTGCTGCCATTGTTGGTCGCCTTGTTGTTGAGCGTCACCGACGACAAAAAGTTGTACGTGTGGAGGCCATCGAGCTGGGGCTCTGACCCAACAGCATAAAGCTTGGGCGAGTACTGCTGTGGTGACTGGTGGTGCTGGGGCGCGGCGAAGGCACCAATGGCCTGGCCCAGAGTGAGGAGGCTAGACAAGAATGACCGACACAACATGATGGGCGTTGTCAAAGTCGAGAGATGATTGGTGTTTGGTGTTTCTTTTCGCTCTCTGCATGTCGATCACGGGCATCTGCATGGTATTAATACGACGCTGGTGATTATCACGGGCGCTCGAATTCCCCAGATTCCCCAGGAAATGCTGTGCTTATTCCTGCCTCTCTCCATCGCCATCTCGGTGTTTTGTCGTGCGATGCAAGCTGAAGGCAACTCCACATTCTGTTTTCGTCTCTCCGTTTCCTTGGTCGTACTTATTAGGCAGTTACGATCGAGCTTCTCGAACATGCATCGATCGACGTCTAATCTTGCCACAACTTGAAAAAGATGAAGACAAAACGCCAAATCCTACAACATGTCGTCTCCGCCAGACTTCACCCCGGAAAGCCCCGCATGCCTCCGCAAGTTGGCTCGTTTTCTCCCCGCAAAATTCAACCTTGAACGCACAGTATCGCGCCCACAATTGGGACGACATCTCGAAATTACAGGGGTCGAGTGCCGATCTTCTCGCCAACGCTGCAATTCAAGCCGAACCAAATACGAGTATGCTTAATGTTAAGCGAAAAAGTTCAAGGAAAACAGACAATTAAGCATATACCCTTCAAGTATGAATATCGGACGGATGACTCGAATTGAAACAACATCAATTCGTACTTAACCCACTACAACCTACATCATCCACGATTTCAGAAACGGTCCTAGTTTGCGGGTTGCGGCCGAGCAAACCGCCGCCTCTCAACGGTTGCCAAGAAAGGTGACGAATGCATTGAAGAGACCATGAATCTCGGGGTAAAGACCACGCGCGTGCAATTGCCGTTGAAAGCGAAATACGGATGAGAAATGGGCCGTAGTTTACTTGTGAAAGCTCCATCGTCTGTGCTCCCTCGTGGATCGAAAACATGCGGTTGTCCACTTCCCCACGGGGTACAGAACTGGTCCAGAAAACGTGGTTTTTGCTGTGCATATTTTAAATTCTACTGACCATCTCTTGCACAGGCACATAAATAATTGTAAACGAAGGCCTTCTCACAGTGGCACATATTAAGAGTCGCACAGGCTAGCTGACAGTTCAGGTGACATTTACCACAGATGATAGCTGTCACAACAGTACAGACAGGCCAATGGCAATTCACCGCAAGGTTCTCCACATTTTTACCGATTCACCGATCGACACCGGTCCAGTTTCACCGGTCGTAACCCTGTGATACTCGGTTCACCACAAACTGCCGGTACCGGGTGCAATGAGGTGGATAAAAACAATTAATAGACGTGCAATGTATGTGGGAAGTTTCAAATGACATTACAGCAACTTGAAGTTTTAGAACTCCATATGCATATGCTTCAACACCGTCTTGCCACAATGTCCACCATCAAAGTCACCGGCGGTCTTATTCAGGGGGTAGCCAGCCCCATCAATCCATCAATCGCAATTTACAAGGGCGTTCCTTATGCAGCACCGCCTCTCGGCCGAAACCGCTGGAGAGGTCCGCAACCCGTTGTACCTTGGAGCGGCATCAAGTTATGCGACACCTCAGGCCCGATCTGCCCGCAGCTCCAACCGGACCCTCGCTACAAGAATGTCCTTGAGGGGTGGCCACAGTCAGAGGACTGCCTCTACTTGAATGTCTTCTGCCCGGCCAATAACGACCCAAATGACAAAAAGGCCGTCTTCTTCTGGATCCATGGCGGTGGCTTCCGTGAAGGCGGCGCGGCTGACCCCAATTTTGACGGCACCGGTCTTGCCCAGAAGGGGCTCATTGTTGTCGTCCCTTCGTTTCGTCTCGGTATCTTTGGTTTCCTTGCTCATCCAGACTTGACGGCCGAAAGTCCACACAAGACATCCGGCAACTATGGTATCTACGACACTCTCGAGGCGCTCCGCTGGGTCCACAACAACATTGCCCAGTTTGGCGGCGATCCGAGACGGGTGACAGTAGGCGGGCAATCAGCAGGCTCAGCCAAGACTCAAATTCTATTGCTGTCTCCACTCACCAAGGGTCTTATGCACGGAGCCATCATGCAGTCCGGAGTACGTTCGCCACGAGAGCCATCTGCATCTACAGGGGCACCATCGTGGCGGACATTGGCTGAGGCAGAACAAACAGGAGTCGAGGTGCTCAAAGAGTTGGGTCTTCCCGACATCGATGCACTCCGTGCCTACCAGGACATTCCTCGCCTTGTGTCTATGTCACTAAAGAAGGACCCATCAAGATGGGGCCCGCCACCCTTGTTCAGAGCCGTCCTTGATGGTCACGTCTTTCCCAAGAAGTACAGCGAGGCATTCAACCGGGGCCCGTGCAATGATGTGCCTGTGCTTACAGGCCAGAACCGCGATGAAGGTGGCGTCTACAATGAACCACGATTTACCTACGATGATCTACTCGAGAGTGTTCGCGGTCGTCTCGGACCCGACCAGAGCCATAGCAAAGGCTCCGAGGAGCTGGTCAAAAAGTACCTGCAGTTGTACCAGCCTACAAACAAAGAAGAGGGCCAGGGTCCGCTTGATGCCTGGAATCAGAGTGCCAGATACAACACTCGTATCAATATCTCTCTTTGGACCAAGGAGTACCACAAACACACAAAGTCGCCTGTCTATGGCTACTACTTTACGCATAAACCGCCCGACTGGCACGACTGGGAACAATCTGATCCGATGTCAACGCCCAAGATGTCTGGCTACACCAATGGCAAAGGTCCCCTAACAGGCGCTTACCACTCAGCCGAGTTTGCCTTCACATTCAACTCGCTCATCAACAACAATATTCGGCCATGGACCGAAGAAGATCGCGCATTAGGCGATAAGCTGTCAACGCTTTGGGCCAATTTTTGCAAGACGGGAAATCCCAACGGGCATGGGCCAGAAGACAGACCGGACGGTATTCCTAAGTGGACGTCCCTCACTGACAACCCGAATACACTGTTGGAGCTAGGCGGCAATTTCAACTACATGCAGACAGCATCGCCCGAAGCACGGGCCTTTTGGGAAGAATACATCAGTGCACAGAAAGCGATGTAATGCCAGTTCAGTAATTGGGATGGAAATTTAAATATTTAATGCTTTCAAAAAACAATTCGCATTCGTTGACGTTGGTCTTGTATCCCGAATTTGGCAGGTACGACTGGCTGTCTATCCCGGAGTGGAAGGAAACGGGTGTCACTTAGCGCCCGCTGTCATTCGGCAAAGGTCCGCCAGCCGCTTCCCGTGTAAGTGTGTAAGTGGTGACCCACTTTCATATTTGAACGTCGCCTCTCTCTCTACCGATTTTGTTTTCAAACATTTCACACAAAAAGCATCGTAACAAACATATGAGTGGAAAGACAGTCACTTAGATTTCCATTTTTAAAAACGTGAACTGGCCCAGCTCAATCTCTGCAGTCTGACGAATGTCCTTCGACGAGAGGCCGCAGTAGAGCTTGTAGGTGCCCGAGTCGACGCGCCATTCGTCAGAGCCAACGTCAAAGTAGGCAAAGTCGCGGACGGTAGCTGTGAGTGTCACATCCTTAGATGCACCTAGCTCGAGGCGAACCTTTTCAAAAGCGACCAGGGTCTTGACAGGGTGTGCATCAGGAGCTGGCGGTATTGTCAAGTGCTGGGTACTCCCCTCGGCACGTCCAATGTAGAGCTGCAGGGCCACTCCACCATACACTTGGCCAATATTAGTCACAGAAACAGTAGCTGTGACACTATCACCTTCCTTGGTTACCGTCATGTCGCCGATGTCGAATGCGGTGTATGACAGCCCGTGGCCAAAGCAAAAGTTGACTTTGTCGGCAGGCTGACGGTCGTAGTACCGGTATCCAACAAACACACCCTCGTTATAGTTGACAATTCCACCAAGCACGTCTCCAAAATTGCCATGTGCAGGCGCATCGTCAATGTTCTTCGGGAAACTCACGGGCAAGTGACCTTCAGGGTTGATCACACCTGTCAACACATCGGCCACAGAATTGCCACATTCCTGGCCAAGGAACCAAGATTGAAGGACAGCACCAACACTTTCCAACCACGGCATGGCCACTGGAGTTCCTGTGCCGTTGACGACAACCGTCTTCCCACGTGGGGTTGCGGCTGCCACAGCCTCGACCAGCTTGTCTTGGGTACGTGGCAGGTTGAAACCATCTTGATCGCGGCCTTCTGTCTCCCATTGCGGGTCATGGCCAGTGAACACAATTGCGATGTCAGCTGAAGCAGCCACCTCGACAGCCTCTTGGATCAGTTGCTCGTCGCCATCTCTATCTTGTTCGAGAAGGAACCCAAGACGGGCGCCAGATTTGCCTTCTAGGATAGCCAGACCCTTGGATGCCAGGTTGGCAGGTGGGCGGGTCACAATTCTCAGACGGTATGTTTTACCAGCTTCAAATTGGTGCCGCACTTCCTCTTCCGTATTGGCCGCAAACAGGGCACCCATGGGATCGTCACTGTTTCCGGCCTGTGCGTAAACACAGATATCATCGACAAAGACTTGGGTGGGACCCATGCCAGAGCACGACAAACAATGGTTCCCAGTGGCCGATGGCACAAAGTCGCCCACGATCTCCACGATCTTATTTACAGAGATCTGTGTTCCAAGTGGAGAAAAAGAAGACGTTGGGTGACCGTGGATAGTAGTCGAGGTCCCATCCTTATCGTGGAACTGCAGCGTGAAGCCAGGCTTGCTGTCTAGACCATGGACGGTGCCAGGAAGCGTATTGTCGGGGTTCAGGTCGTCTTCGTCCGGGGTTTCGTGGTTCCGAAGTGGAGGCTGGAGTCGAAGGCGGCGAAAACCTTTGGCGTAGACAAAGTTGACCTTGTCACCCAGAGCCTCGTTGAGTGCCTCCCAGGGACTGACTTTGTAGTGAGGCCGGACACTAGCACTACCGCCGCCGTGGGCCAGCGCATCTTTGGCAAGTCCGATGAGGGCGATTGTAGGCTTCAAGCAGGTGTTGATGTTAATGGTCTCCAGCTTTAACGGGAGAAGGCTGTTGTCATTCTTCAAGAGAACGATGCTTCGGGCACCGGCCTCTCGGATCAACTTTCTGTGTTCAGGCCGATCTTCGGCTCTTTCAACGGAATGAGAACCGTCTTCATCCCACGCTCCAACACGCTTGGCAAACTCCAAGACGCTGTGTGCTCGTTCGTTGACTATGGCCTCGGTCACCTCGCCAGCTTTCAGAGCAGCAAGCACTCTTTCAAGAGTTCTCTGTCTGGGAGGGCCGGGCATCTCCAAGTCCAAGCCGGCGTTGAGTGATCCACCAACGGAATTCGTGCCGCCCCAGTCACTCATGACAAGGCCCTTCCACCCCCACTCTTTACGGAGAATGCCCTGAAGAAGACGAGAGTTGCCGTCGCAATGTGTCCCATTAAGGCAGTTGTACGACGTCATCACAGCCATGGGAGGCGAGTCGGACTTGATTGCCATCTCGAAGGGCCTAAGGTAGATCTCACGAAGAGCCCTCTCACCGACTCGCGAGTCACTTGTCGTCCGTGCAGTTTCTTGCTCGTTGGCAACAAAGTGCTTGATCGTGGCCGCGACTTTGCCGGTTCGCTGCACGCCAGCAACCATGTGCTGCGCCATCGTTCCGCACAACAGTGGGTCCTCGCTGTAGGTCTCGAAATTGCGACCTCCAAGAGGGTGGCGCTGAATGCACACGGTAGGTGCCAGGAGGCATCGTGCACCTTTGGTGGCGGCTTCTTCTGCCAAAGCTTCGCCAATGCGTCCGGCCAGTTGACGGTCGAACGACGCGGCGATGCTCACTGCTGCTGGGAAGCAGGCGGCCTTGGTGCTTCCATCGAGCCGAACACCACGGGTACCATTGGGTCCATCAGTCAGAGTCACTGACGGTACGCCCTTGGCTGGGATCGCAGCAGTCGTCCAGAACGACGAGCCGGCGAGCAACGAGATCTTCGTGGTGTTAGTATCGGTCGATGTCGAAATTCACGTGATCTACATACCTTCTCCTCGAGGGTCAGTGACCGTAAGACGGCGTCAACGTCGGTATTGGATGGCATTTTCGTATACGATAGAATGGCACAAAATTGTTCAACATGTTATAGCTTTTTTGTCTCGCTCAAGATCGAACAGATTCATTTTATATGAGGAAGACATTGAGGTGGAGATGTCGGTTGTCGCAGCAAATATTTCCTAATACGGTAATAGCTTGGCGCATCCCGAATATCAACCACCCCCCCCCCCCCCCATCACGACCAATTTTTTATCTTGTCTTCCATTTCCCAACTCAGGCCCGCCACATGATTGCATTTAGACATAAATCTATCTTGGACTTTGCTCTCACTGAAAAGATCAAAAATAATAAAATCTACTCGATATGCCGAGCGACCCCTCGCGCAATAGTTCATCAACACGGTAATCAAGCCCAGAGACATATTATGCAGCTGGACAAAGAAGTGCAGAAAAGAGCCCTGCAAGACTGGGCGCAGAAGAATCAGAATCAATACCAAATACTCTAATTTCCTCCATAGTTTTTTTTTCTTCACACTATCGATGCTAAATTGTTCAAAATTTAAGGCTCCAAGTCTAAAGACAGATGCAGTCCAATGTATCTTTACATATATCACCATCATACAGTGCATCGAGGGTCTCGATCGAATATTATATGATACTATACTAGAATCTCACTCAAGGCCACATTCGCGCACGGTCTGGCGGTATCCTTGGGAGTCATAAAAGTCCCCAGCGCCGTGGGTTCAAGTCAGCGCAAGCCTCATCCGGGCCCAAGTAGCTAATTCATAACGCACTGTGTACATCGCGAACCCTAGCTTTGAATACGAACACGTAGTCAATATTCAAAATGACATAATAAATCAGTCATTTTCATGATTTTAACGGTTTTGTCGTTTTGTGCGTTCAAATATTAGTCTTCTACGTCTATTAAGAACGTATCAGTTCCCACATCCAAAAACCTCGATGGACCTGGACAATATCCAGAACCCGTCGTTCTCTCACCACTACCATACCACATCACCAACTCCTATATCATGCCCATCATGTCTACTCCAGGACGTACAACTCGGTCTATGACAGCTACTGCGCGTAGGGCTGCTCAAGAGGCCACTTCTGCGCCTATCGAAGAGGCTATGGCCATTCTACCTCCATCAACAAAGACACATAACTCTCCACACGTCAACGGTGGTGCCGACAACTCAACGCCTGCCAGTCAACCAAGCACACCTGTCCAGAATCCAGCTAGTAGCGATACTGCCCCCAAGCCAGCAACCGGGATCATCCACATCGTTAACAAGAACAAGTCCTACCCGGGGCAACGTTCAAAAACGACTGCAGCAACACCTTTCGATCCTCCTTCTCTCCTGCCTCCTCCCACCAGAAATATTGAAAAGAGAGCAAAAGTCGAAAGCCGCGAAACCGATGACGATGGGCCTTACATCGAGCTTGTTCCGAACCCTCCACCGAAGCCAAACTGTCGCGACTGCAAGGGCACCGGCACAGCCCCGGTCAAATGGAAGTTGAAACCGATTATTTGTTTCCTATGCGAGGGCAAAAGCAAGGGCTGCAAGGACTGCGGAGGTCGCGGTGAGGTCTACCTGTTGAGAATGCGTCGTCTAGAGCATCCATGTGACTGCAACGTCATGCATGGTTACTTGTCGCGGTAGTTGGGAAGCCTTCTTGTTGCCATTCTTTGCATTCTGGTCGAGCTGTCTAAACCTTCATCTAGACATCGTTACCATTTATGACATGCGGTTTGCACTTCACATTACGAGAATTGGATAATTTTTAATGTTTGGTTGGACTTGAGGTCGCACACGATATAAAAAAAAAATTTAAGTTTAATTTTGAGAAATATTTCTTTTTCGGTTAGATAAAAAATCATCAAAAAAGAAAAATCGACGATGTCCTGCTTGCGTTTTATTATGGGGTTTTCTTCCTATTTTTCCCCTACATAAATCCAAAAAAAAAAATCGAGTGCGCATAGCCCCATTTCACTATACATATTATATCGAATTTGACAGTGAATATTCACTTTGGATTTTAGACCAAAGTGAAGATAAAGTGCGATCGAGACAGGATTTAAGATTAATCCATCGCCGTAGCATAAAATAGTCATCACTCAACCTTAGCGACGTGCTGTTCACCCTGATTCATAAGCTATTTGACTCAGTTATGATAGATGTACGCGTATGTCGCTGATAGACCATCCCTTGGACCACCCTTTATCAATCATCTACTGATCGATAACAAGGTGAGTTGTCTCAGTGCTGTGCTATGGTCTGCAGTGCGCTGAGTGTAATGGATCCTCAACAACGGGTAAGCCCATGGCTGAAGGCACCCTGGCCCCACTAATCTTTTGGCTGCACAAATCAGAACAGGCAAAGCGCAATGCCCGGTACTTCTGGACCCGGGACCGGACTTCTGTCAGCGCCCACTCGACCCCATTCGTACTCACGTATGGGACCTACGTAGGAGGCTTATTTTTCCCTGAGCAGACACCGAAAGACTACTGCCATGTAAAGAGATTGATAAGTGAAAGGGGCAACAGGCCAGAGGCCAGACAAGGAAACTTCCGAGGAAATTGGAGGGCTGCATCAGCATAGCGCGGCGCTTGGCTGGGAGCTAGAAGCAAAAGAGAAAAGGGGTGCTCTGGGCGCACAGTTTCGGGCGTCTCTGTGTCTTTGGGCGTCTTGTTCGGTTCTTTTGTCATTCTATGGTTCTCATGCTTGTTCTGGCGCTAGTACGACGGTCTCTTTCACCCCTCAAAACCCTTTTGTTCTGCTGTCGCGTTATGATCCCATACAGGCGAGAAATTTTCATTGAAAAATACCCAGCCAAAACCAATATATGACGCAGCGCAGCGCAATAAACCAGACCGGTGCCTCGGGTGACGACACTCTGTGTTTTAGAGCTTGTTCCCTGATTTGGCAACTTTCTCCCACATTCAATCCCGGCCGGCAATGCCATGCTGTCAATATTTCAAATCGTGTAGCCAAAACCTTTGGGAGACGAGGGTTGCCGTTTGTTCCATGGAACGCGTTTAGAACACTTGTACTGCGTACGGAGTAAAGGTTGTGGAAATGGAAACCCCAGTGCACATGTCAAATGTCAAAAATGCAAAAAGAAAATGAAGCATAAGTTGAAAAAAGAACAGACTGCCGCCAATAGCGCTATGGCACCTGCTTAATGCGACAACAGCACCCCCACAGCGGCACCAGTAGCCTGAACCACAGGGCACCCACGGCACCTCAAAATGGGCCACAGGCGCCCACAGCGCCCGGCAAGAACAAGCATACCAGGGCTCGCCAGGGCTTTAGCGAGGTTCTGGCTGGCCAGCGAAAGTGGGGTTCAAGAGCGCCTGGGGCGGACCTGGGCAAATCGGGTTCGCCGCTAGTGGCGTGGGAGCGGAGTTTTGAGCATAAAAATTTCGTAAGTACGATTCATACGAAAAGAAAACAAGAAGTCGAGCAAAATTGCAGACGCGCAAGTCTGTGTGCGGGACGCCCGAAAAACGAGAGAGAGTTCTCACGGTTGATGCACGCAGCGTGTGGACTGCAGCGCTGATCCTGTCTGTGATTTTGGTCTTTTCCTTTGCAAATGGGTACAAAGGACGGTTTGTATGGAGTAGCTTTCTAGGATCAGGTCGCAAGACCCCGCGGGGAATAATGTTTATCATTTGCGTAGAAACGTGGCATCCCGTCGCGGGTCGCGACCTTGATGCATTGTACTATTGCATTCGGTGGATGTCAACTATGATGTGCTCTTTTTGTTTATTTTGACGACACGTTCACTTTGACTTTTGCCGCAAACTGCGGCTCTGTGCGGCTACACAGCCTTTAAGGCTTGGGACGACTCCGTCCAGGCTTGCGGCTCTGGAACGCAGCAGAAAATGGGTTAGGAAGCCCGGCCGAAATGAAAAGCGCCTCTTGTCCTTCTTCGTCTGTCTCCTTTCCTCTTTTGCTTTGCGCGCTGCAGCACCTCAAGAGCGCCACTTTTGACGGGCCCTACCGCGGTGCATTGCAGAGTGTGAGAGGGGACCTCGCTTGTTGGACTTTGCAGCCGGGTCGCGTTGGTCTGTTGGTATTTTTTGGGGGGAAGGCGAGAAGAAAGAGAGACGGTGAAAACTCACTTGACTCAATGTGGATTTCTTTGTTTTGACGATGGGTCTTTGTTTTGCGACAACGACTACGCCAAGCATAAAAAATTCAGTCGAATATTGAATGAAAATTTGACGACAGTCGAACACAGTCGAGACCCCAATAATAGTGACGACGATTTGCGACCTTTACCCGCTTCGGCAGTTTTGTTTTTCTCGTCATTTCGGCTTTTGAAAACGTGAATGGCCACGGCAAGAAGACGAAGAAAACGACGAAGAAGGCAATAAAAGAATTGAAGAGCTGGTCAAGAACATCGCGCCTTGGCCTTTTGTTCCCTTCGGTCCGTGGGAATCTGGACCTGAGTGGGCTTCAACAGGCTGTCGAAAGGCTAGAACACTTCGCAGTACGGAGTACAGAGGATAATACTGTGTAGTCTGGATTAACTGGAGCATACGGAGTACAGGTGTCGTGTGCCTCTTTTTCATGGTTCATTTGCGGTTTGTTTTTTTTCGAAACCAGCCTATTGTCTAGGCATCACTTCTTGTCATCCTTTTGGTATGTTTGGGGGTTTCTGTTTGTCCTGTTTTGATTCTCGTGGACCGACTTGTCTGAACAGTTGACCTGTTGGTCACTTCCTTTCCTCTTGATCCATTCATTTTTTTCATTCCGCAAAATTTGCTTGGAAGCTTGGCCTTTTTTCTACATTGAGACGCATGGCGATGGTGGCCTTGCCCAGAAAGGAGACCCAAGGCCGAGGACGGCATCCACAGCCAAGAGTTGTTTGCGTGGTCGCGTGGAAACGGAGAGAGAGATGGGGGTGGTGGACTCGGAGAGACGTGCGTGAAGTTGAACAGCTGTGCGAAAAAGAAATAAAAGGCGTGGGACGGGAGGGAGTCCAGTGACCAGGCTCGACAGGTGAGAGCTCCCAAGAAAAGCCATATACGACAGAAAAATCTGCAGGTTGAGCAAGGCCAAGGCGGGCGGACACGGCGGGACAGCGGAAAGAGGAAAGTCGTCTGGAAGGAACACCAGACAGAAAGGATACACAAGCACAAAAGACAGCTGACAAGACAAAGAACGCCCAGAAACGGGATGCCCAGACGGACGCCCAGAGGCGAAGGAACAATGTGCTGGAATGTCTTGTCTGACCTATGGTGGGAAAGCTTGCGCTGCAGGACAGTGTGAGAAGAGCAGATAAGTATTGACAGGAAAAAAAAAGGCTCGCAACGTTGCGAAAAGAGAGGAGAGCTTGGGAAAAGACACAAACGAATGGCCCTGCCAAGGCCACCAATGTCAACCAGGTTTCCACACCCTTGTTGATCTGCGGTCCATTTTGCCAACTGGGGCATAGACCTGTTTTCGGGGTGGCCTGTGGTGTGCCTTTGGTGCGTTTCTTGGTGTGCTCTTTTGGTGTGCTTTTGCCGCGTTCTGTTGCGTGATCTGGGCAGCTCTGGAGCGCTGTGTTTTCTTTCTTCAGTTCCCTTTCAGGCGACCTCCGGCGTCTGGAGCTTGGCTGAGTCCGCACTCGCACGCACTATTTGTGTGATTCTCGGGCCAACATAGGCCATCCTTGACCCCCTGGCCTCTTGGCCATCTGATTAGATTGATGAGAACGGGTGGTGCTAGCGGAAAGCTCCAGTAAAAATTCGGAGGAGCGAAAAGGAACGGCCAAAATAGTGGGCATCTCTGGGCCATTAGTGGGCAATCGACCATAGATGGAAAAGATTGAAAGATAAAAATTTGATAAAAAAGACGCCAAAAGAGTGAACCCCCAAAAAGGGCCAAAACACGCCGAGCAAAAAGGAGAAAGAAAAAAATAAAGGTAAAAGGAAAAAAAAGAGCTCCCCGAAAAAAGAAACGAAAAAAGTCGGAGCCGCGGAAAGTGTACATACTGAGAGGGTGGAGGAGCAACAAAAGTCAAGCATAACGTAACGCGAGCTGCATGGTCTGCAAGGTCTGCAAGGTCTGCCGCATGCCTTGGTATTAAAAGTGTGCCTGTCCCATGCTGATCATCTTATCTTTTTCCTCTTTCTTTTCTTTCCCAGTCTTCAACTCCCAGCCTTTCATCTTTTTTTATCTTTTTGTTGTTGCATCTTCTCACGAGACACTCAACCTCGAGTTGGACATCACCATGTCTGAAAAGGCCAACCCCCTCCAGCCGGCTGCCGAGCAGGCCGCGGCTCCCGAGATTTCTGCGGGCGACGAGAAGACCATCGCTGTCAACAACAGCGGCAACAACGCCAACCACGACAAGCCCGCCTTTGAGCCCCAGGGCGGCCTCAACGCCCAGTCGGCCGGTGTCAACCGCATCGAGGCGCTTGCTGCCGTCCTGACGCGCACCGACCGCTTCTTCCTCTTCTTTGGCGTCTTCTTGATCGCTTACGCCTACGGTCTCGACGGCACTGTCCGCTACACCTACCAGACCTACGCCACAGCCTCGTATAACGAGCACTCGCTGCTCGCCACCGTCAACGTCCTGCGCGCCGTCATTGCCGCTGCTGCCCAGCCCACTGCCGCCAAGATTGCCGATATTTTTGGCCGTGTTGAGCTGGTCCTTGTCTCGATTGTTTTTTACGTTGTGGGCACCATCGTTCAGGCCTCGTCCAACGGCGTCGGCGCCTTTGCTGGCGGCGCCATCCTGTACCAGATTGGCTACACCACGGTCATTCTGCTGGTCGAGGTCATCATTGCCGATCTGACGTCGACGCGCGCCCGTCTGCTGTTCTCGTACATCCCTGCCCTTCCGTTCATCATCAACACCTGGGTTAGCGGCAACGTCACGGCCAGCGTCTTGGCGGTCACGACGTGGCGTTGGGGCATCGGCATGTGGTGCATCATCTACCCCGTGTGCTGCCTACCGCTGATCGTCACGCTGCTGATTGTCGGCCGCCGTGCCCGGCGCATGGGTCTCATCAGCCCCTACGGCCAGTCTCTGCGGAACCAGCGCGGCTCGACTTCCTTCCTTGTCGACCTGTTCTGGCGCCTGGACGTCATCGGCATCATCTTGATGATTGCAGTCTTCGCCCTGATTCTGACCCCCTTCACTCTGGCCGGCGGCGTCAGCTCAGAGTGGAAGCAGGCTCACATTATTGCTCCCCTCGTCGTGGGCATCGTCTGTATTCCCTTCTTCATCGTCTGGGAGATGAAGGCCCCCCACCCGCTGGTCCCCTTCAAGCTGCTCAAGGACCGGGGTGTCTGGGCCCCCATGGGCATGGCTCTCCTGCTCAACTTTGCCTGGTACATGCAGGGCGATTTCCTGTTCACGGTCCTGTACGTGTCCTTTGACTTTAGTCTGACCGCGGCCACGCGCATCACCTCGCTCTACTCGTTCTGTTCCGTCATCACCGGCTTCCTGCTGGGCCTCGTTGTCTTCAAGGTCCGCCGCCTCAAGTACTTTATCCTCTTCGGCACTACGCTGTTCCTGGTCGCCTTCGGCCTGCTCATCAAGTACCGTGGCACGCCCAGCTCGGCCAGCAAGTCGGGCGTCATTGGCGCCGAGGTCCTGCTCGGCATTGCCGGCGGCATGTTCCCCTACCCGGCTCAGGCCTCGCTCCAGACCGCCCTCCGGCACGAGAACCTGGCTGTCATGACCGGCCTGTACCTCGCCACCTACAACATCGGCTCCGCCTTTGGCAACACCGTCTCGGGCGCCCTCTGGACAAACGTGCTGCCCCGCACCCTCGAGGACAACCTCAACCCCATCAACAGCACGTTGGCCCTCGCCGTGTACGGCAACCCCCTGGCCCTCGCCGACGAGTACCCCGTCGGCACCATTGAGCGCACCCTCATCATCGAGTCGTACAAGCACGTCCAGCGCCTGCTGACCATTACTGGTATCGCCCTCTGCGTGCCCCTCATTGGCCTCGCCTTCTGCATGCGCAACCCCAAGCTCAACGACGAGCAGACCCTCGCCAAGGAGAGCGACTCCGACTCGGTCATTGCTTAAGCGGTGGGCGAATCCACAGACTCGACTTTGCTTGCATACTCTTCCCAAACGTTTTGATATCCCGTTTCGTTAAACTTGCTTTAAAAGCCTCCTTATTTTCTATGCCTTGCATTTTCAGTGAATGCGCATCGTAATTTAATTCTACAATATTCATTCATTCTAAGGAGCGCCTGCTGGTGAACTTGTCTTTCGGTGATCTTGTGACTATGATTTGTTCTGACTGCACCCTCATTGTTTATCTGATCCAGACCCGTCCAGGCAAGACAATCTGATTATTTTGTCTGATCATCGCCGGCCGATTATCCGATTATCTGATTGTTCTGTTGCTGTGTTTTCGGTTGTTCAGCTTTTTCGCAGATTCTTCAGCTGCCTGTGCCACGGGAATGCATCCAAGCCTCTAGTTTGGTTGCCAAGTGTCACAATCTCGTTTCTTTCCTCGCTCTTGATCCCATGCCCAAACACAAAAATTGACGCCACATTCCTTCGCATTCTCCCCAAAACCCCCAAATCCTCTAGATTGATTAGATAAAATCCCATGTCTGAGACCGACAACAAAAGCAATACCAAATACTCCTTCAGAACGCCTCAGCACACGGACTTTGCCGCCGACACCGGACTCTGGAGTCCAGCGCCCAAAAAAGTCCCCAAGAAACGCCAAAAGGTCAAAACGCCGACGCACCAAACGAAAAAAAAAATAAAAAAAAAATAAACAGCACCAACACCAACACGCGCCGCAGGCGCAAGGACCCCCGTGCCCAGCTTCTTGGTGTTTTGTGACCCACCACCAGCTCGGCGTGCATAAAATAAGAAATAAACAAATAACAAAAGTACGCTGCCAAATAGAGTTAGTCATCCAAAACTCGGAATGTTCCGTTTGGAGTTGTGTTCTGTGAAAGGTTGAACCGTCAATATGTGGGCCTTCATCGACGACGTCTGGTTCATGGGAGGAAGACGATAACCTCGGCGAGGCTGCGGTTCTATCGACCACAGGATAGTGAGCACATTTAACGAATAAAGAACAAGTACAAGGTGTTTTTATGGATACTTCACGTCTTAAGACGTTTCGCGTGGTTGTAACAGTGGCACATTGAATCACAATATCGCCTCGTTGGTTACAGAATATACATGACGTTCTTGTGATCGAACGAAATCGATTGAGATTGTTAACTTCGTCCTATCTGGTGCCAATAATTCCTTTCAAGAACTGTTTCCCTCTTTATGCTGCTTCGTGCCATATTGGTCATTTTCAACAGACTTGGAGGGTGCATAGCTTTCAAATATCACCCTGTAATCCATCTGCCGTTCGCCATTTGGTCCGTATAGACAAGAGTTCAAGCCAGCTGCTTCTCTGATCCTTTCAGGTTCCTGCGCATATTTCATGTATAAATAGTCGACAACACGGCGGAGACACTCAAGTTCCTCGTCGAGGGAATCGAGTGCGTGGTAAAACTTGCTGAACTGATCATCATATTCCGCACATGAACACAGCAGTTGGATTGATTCTACCTTGTCCTCTGCTGTTTCCTGATAAAGTGCGTCTGTCTTGGTCGAGTCTCCAAAGGCTGAGAACCTCGCGAAATAGGCAAGTTGCCCATAAGGAAGCTCCGAACTTGGCACCTCGGTAATTCCTGCCTGGTCGCCTCGTTTCATCCTTGGATGATATCGGATTTCGTTCTGCTTGTATATCCTGTTGATAACATGCTGCGACTCTTTGCAAGCTCGCCAGAGACCATAGTCGGCCACCCATGGCTTTGGGCGGCCCATTTTCCGTTCCTGTATAACCCCATCGCTGTTGATCTCGCAATTCTCGCCCTTTGCCACGTCCGCATGTTCGTCGTCAATGTGCCCGGGTCGGTCATTGCGCAGGACGTAAAAATGGCATGCTGGTGGCAAAGATGCAGCCTCCTAGATCATGAAGCGTAGCTCTACCGGGAGCTTCATAAAATTTGTGAATTTTCTCCCCCTGGCCTTATCTTTCCAATGGTCCTTGAAATCATTAAACGCCCCGGGCGTTTTCGTTTCGTCTTTGAAGTTGTGGTGGGATTTTCTTTTTCGCTTCGAAGATGGACGCGACCCCTTGGGGGCAGTTTCAACCACATATGACGGTGGTTCTAACGTGCCGGCTGGGGCGCACTGGAGTAGTCTCCAGAATGCAGTCATCGCTGATCTATTGAAGTAGCCAATACGGTAAACGAACGTATCCACTTTCTCATATAGCTTATACAACGCATCATAATCCTCTTCGTCAAGGCCGCTGGAGTCGAACAAGCTGTCTATATACTCAGCGTAGCCCTTTCCTCGAGTGTCGTCGTTCAGGAGCCTCTCCACCTCTCCTTGGTTTCTTCCGAAGGACTCGAGACGGGCGATGAACCAGGGAAGCTCTTTTGACTCGTCGTCTGCCATGATGTCTGTTCTGTCGGTTGTAACTCTGTGCTAGCGAGCCTAGTGTTTCTACCGTAAATTTCGGGTGCGCTGTGTCTGTTTGGTTATGTTGTCGAGGTTATGTAAGGATGATATTGAAGGAAACAAAAGAAAGCGAAATGGGCGTAAAGCTAAATATGTTTATCCTACCATTTTACTTTTGACCAGATGTGGTTTTTTTCATTGGTCTGTCAAAGAGATAAATT
The DNA here is from genome assembly GCA_021396245.1 of Sporothrix humicola. Lineage (NCBI taxonomy): Eukaryota > Fungi > Ascomycota > Sordariomycetes > Ophiostomatales > Ophiostomataceae > Sporothrix > Sporothrix humicola. The sequence continues at coordinate 111,702 of WNYE01000054.1, read as the reverse complement.
GTGTGCGTGGGTATCAATAATCAATGATGGCTCTCTGTACAAGACCATAATAAACTATTGTGCTAAGCATAATCAGGGCTCGTAGATGTAGTTAGAAATTTCCTAGTTTGGATGTAACTAACACATTTTGTTCTCAGGATGTCACTCGCACTATAGCTAGGTAATCATGTGATAAAGTAAGCTGGTTGCGGTCTGTCAATGTGAACTCTATACGCTGTTAAGTATTAATCACACGTTGCTTTAGACCATACTAGCGGAGGCCTGGACCCTTAATATTTTCTGCGCACGCATAACCTTAAATCATGCTATGTAGTAGGTACAACGATAAACGCCGTCGTTTTGTAGAATTGATTTAACCAAATCCTCGCATCAGGTATGTGGTTAGCCTTGTGCGTGATGTGTTGCCGACTAGAAGCCCTCGCCAGTGCCCATGTTTGTCAGCGGTCGGTTGCCTTTTCTTATCACATAAGTATTTGGGCCTTAAGTGTATACATGCAGATGACTGGGACATCCGACAGCCCGCAAAACGCCTTGTTTCCCTCCGGGTCCCTGGGAGATGCAAAATTACAGAATTAAGGTTTGTGAGATCCCCTGAATTTGATTAATGGATGCTCTCTATACGTGCTAGTGTCTAATGTTCTCGGCTCAAATTCTACGTCCATACGAGACAACGTGTTGGGAAAATACGACATAGGGAAACAAACAGAATGGTGTACTATGCCGGACGGGCGACTCCCTAGTAAGGCTCGTATGTTTATTCTATTCCCATCCTATTACAAACAGAAACATGAAGTGAAATGGTATCATTGTACAATGGGCAACACAGCTGTACTATGAACAGATGCGGCAATGCAGGTCAGTCACGCATTATCTCTTCTGGTTATTGGTGACTTGTTTTCAATGTCATAAACTATAACTACAGGAACCGGTCCAGATCAGCATGGGATTATACTACTTGCAGTGGGAATGGTCTGGGAGACCATTGCCTCAAACCTTCATTTCTGAGGAAACCAAGGCGCAAACAGCTACCGGCTTGTTCGGCATAGTCGATGACATATTTGATTATTAAGTACTGTAGCCGTAGCGAAGACTGGCAGAAGGGCTTGAGTTGGTTATAGTTTTATTTCCATTTTTTTGAGCACTCACGTCGATGCTTTATTTTTTATTTCATTTTCTTAGCATTTATTTTCCTTAAAGTTTTTACATTTTTCTCCAGGATATTTTCAACATCATACAAAATGAGGGCATATTATGTTCGGAACAAAATTGTCATTTGAGAGACCGATTAAAAGTTTCACGATAGAGGGATGTGCTATGAAAATAACCTTTGACAAACCTTCATTTGGTGGCGGTATATTTCAATAGAATTGAATGATAAAACGGGGTTGACAGGGTGAATCACGTTGTTCTGCTTCGCTGAATATCTAGTTTGCCGCCCACTAAAAGAACATGTCAAATAATATTTTTTCCCCACATATGGACTTGATTAATTGCTACGCATCTCTGCTAACAGCATTCACAATACGTCGTACAACATGGGTACGACGCAGGTTTGACAACTTTACGACGTCGTGTCGTCGAACAGCGCAGGCCTGCCAATTGCCCGATGTCCCAGTTGAAACAAAAATAGTAACAAAAGAAAAGTTTAAATCGCTGCCTGGAAGGATTCACACTACGGAAGCTTGTTAGGGTCTAGCGCCGGCTCCAGTCACTGGAATATGTGGGTTCACAGCAGCTTTAGAGTTTGTTTTAGGGGCAAGAGACCCGCAAAACGTGTCGAGTCATTCGCTGCAACCAATGAACAGATAACTTTTGACAAACAACTTGGAGAGATCTCAATGTTTAAGAGCAAACGAGTCCGATATACCTGGCAGAGAATGGCCAAGATATTGCCGAGTGCGGTCCGGGGACATTGAGGTTCTGTTTATTTTGAAACAGGACTGGGTGAGACGGGGGTGCTCAATTGCCACAAGCGGTAATAATATCACCCATCACCCACAATTCACGCTTGACGCCCGACTGGCGGCGCATTTGTGTAATTTTACGACGTGTGCTCAGAGGCTTAAGCACCACGGCGGTAATGCGGCACAGTTCGACCGTTACCTTCGTGTTAGAGTAAACCCCTTTATCGTGGAAGCCACACAATTGACGGTTCTGAATGGTTCGTGATTAGAAAGCAGTCTGTGCTCGATTTGGGATCGTGGCTGAGAAGATCCACGAACCTCGTATTCCGGGCGCCGATTTTTATGCTTCCCCACGATGCGAGCTATTGACAATCTCGGAATCAAAATGCAACCTTTGGTTATTGGCGTGTAATAATATTTACAGCCAATGGGACGACAGTATCCGGTTGCTTAATACATGTCAACACGGTGGTGCGTCGTGATCGAATTGTCTACAGCATAACACCATATGACATGGCGTTGAGCCTTTGAAATTCACGAGATAAAGTATCTTCACATATCCTCACATCAACACGTACAAAATTAGCACATATCAACGCCAAAATCATTGTAGCAGACAAAAGGTGAGGTTGGGAGAGGCACAAAATTGAGTACGCGTACAATACGATTGACCAAATCCCGCGGCGAGGAAGTTTTCTGCGACCCCTTTGTCTCCACGAATTAGAGCCGTGATGACGGATTTTTCAACCGTCAAACCAGGTTGCCAACCCGCAGTTTTAGGTTTTCTGGTAGGGCGTAGGGGCCCGCTTTCATACTTCCACCCTGGACATACGATACTTGATGATTTATGGTTTGGTAATGAGATGGACAGACGAAAGCACTGCCCGGATATTTGTGCCGCAGCTTTCTTCTTCGTGACGAGCGACGCTGAAGATCGGTGAACTAAGCTCACTGAGTGGACACGCCGATATCCGTAGAGAGTACGCGTTATGCAATGGAAAGGGGGTATTTTGGTTGTCTGTGAAGATGGTGCTCTATTCGGGCGGCGAGAAGTGCGAGACGTAAATATGCCGTCCGTCGCGTGCTCTCGTCTCAAGTTGATTTCACCATTTTCTCGTTCGGATGGTTAATGAGGGATAGATTAATCATTTATTCTGTAATATCCAAACATGTTAATCGGCCTATCACCAAGGCGTCGCTTCGGCGTCGTCAGTGTCATCTGTTTCGTCTTCTTATTACTCTTCTTCCGCACGGAGACGGGCTCGACAGCCCTCACCACTGTCAAGGAGAAGCTACCGCGACCACCAAACATGCATGTTGACCCAGACAGCCCACCAGAAGAAGCAAAGAAGGAAAAGCAGGGACCGAAACCCAAGTACAAGCCGCTGCCCGGCGACAAGAACGGCTGGGTGCCACCACCAGTACGCGATCCATTCCCACTCCTTGCCAACTCAGACAAGTCGACATTGCCTCCCCCGATCCCCGAATGGAATCGTCCTCGCCCAAGCCTGCATACCGAGTACGGCCTGTCTGTGCCACCGCCACTGCTTATCGGCTTCACTCGATCATGGCCCATGCTGCTGCAGGCCGTGGTGTCATACATCACGGCAGGATGGCCACCGGAGCAGATCTATGTCGTCGAGAACACGGGTGTGCAACAGGCGAACACGAGGGGACAGCTCACACTGCAGAATCCCTTTTACCTCAACCACACGACACTCCACCGGCTTGGTGTCAACATCATCCAGACGCCCGTTCTGCTCAACTTTGCCCAGCTTCAGAACTTCTACCTGTCTCTGACCTACGCTCGTGGCTGGCCATACTACTTCTGGTCGCACATGGACGTGTTGACACTGTCCTACGAAGAAGGCCTCGATGGCGTGACGCCGCCGTACGGCGACACTGGTGATGGTAAAGGGTCTGGCTACAAAACTGTCTACGAGCTGTGCTGCCAGGCCCTCCAGGGGTCCCTCCTCGATGACTCGCGCTGGGGCCTTCGTTTCTTTGCCTACGACCACTTGGCTCTCGTCAATCCGGCAGCCTACGAAGACATTGGCGGCTGGGACACGCTGATCCCGTACTACATTACCGACTGCGACATGCACTCGCGCCTCAACATGGCCAACTGGACGCTCCAAGACCGCAAGGCGGGCATTGTGTCGGACGTCAACACCATCCTCGAGGACCTGGCTGTCCTGTACCGCGTCGATGGTCTGCCGCCTCCAAATTTCATCGACCCCAATCCTCCACCGCCCGACAAGAAGAAGGATGACAAAAGGGAGGAGGAGAAAAAGGAGGACAAGAAAGGCGAGAAGAAGGACGACCCGCCAAAAGCACTGACGGCCCCCGCTGACGCCAACCTCGAAAAGTGGAAGGCCCTCCGCGACATTGCCGACAAGATGACCAAGTACAAGAACGCCGGCCCCACCCGCAATACATGGCAGATTGGCCAACAGGGAGGAAAGGGAGAGAAATTCTACTATCCGGCCCAAGGCATCGCCGAGGGCATTGAGATATTGACGGAGGCGGGCAAAGAAGTGTACCGGCGAAAGTGGGGCCACCGGGACTGCGACTTGATTGACGGTGCCGGTCTATCATTATGGGACCAGTGGATGGTCGAAAAGGACTGGGGGTGGTAGGCGATGAATTTGTACATGCACATGTCTGCACAAGGAAGACATTGCGCTTTTTAGTATGGTTTTTCCTGTTCAATTTTCTTTGTTATTTTGTACATTATGTCGCCATAGAGTAATTCCACCCAAGCCTCTTTATTGTGATGTAGATGAAGGCTTTGCCTTTCCCCATGGCTTCTATGACTGCGGAGTACAGCGCTAGACTTTAATCCAACCCCAGACCTCCAACCCCGGAACATACAGAGGTTCGATGCAATACCCACTTGTACGTAAATACTAGCGTGGCGCGTTTCTTATCAATATCACAAATATGGTTATCATCAACTAAACACTGATCTTAGCCAATTGCCCCTCGTCATCCTTATCTCCGGGAATCAGCGAGATAAGGACAACAGCCGAGACAATGTGATGATAAGTTTGAATTTTGTGCTTTTCATTAATTCTCCATTGATCTTTAACTACGGTAACAATTGCTGTTTTTTAAACGGAAATCGCGACCACCTGCCGCCTTTACGATTTTTATGCCCGTGCGTCGGTCTAGATTGGGGTGCGAGGAGTGCCGGAAGCGGCGACGAAAGTGTGATGAGGCAAAGCCGGTATGCGGGCCGTGCAAGACCTTCCGGCGAAAATGCTCTTATACGCTCAAGATTGTCTGGGGAGCGCAGACGGTGGAACCCGGACCGGTACCACGTCGGCTGAACACGGTGCCCCAATTTGCCGAAAACAACATCGATATCGACACCGAGACGACCGCCGAGGCCGACCAGGCTGTCGATATCTTCGCATCTACGATTGATCCATTGGCACTCTCACAGCTACCAAATGGTGTACCGCTGTCACCGCCGTACCGGCGATTACTGGATTACTTTGCACGAGACATCTTGGCGTCGCTCTCAGTACACCCGGCGATCCATCGAGATCTGGCACAAGGACTCGTTCCAGCCATGCTACATGAACCGCACCTGTTATCGGCAGGATTGGCTCTGGCAGCGGCCGGGCTGGCATCGCGTGGCCTGTCAGATGTTGGAGGTGTCGAATTACCACGACTGATTGATCATCTACGGACATCAGGCCTGTCGTTATTAAGGAACGCCTTACAACAGGGTGGTCCGGAAAGCGGCCGTGATAGCAGTCGGGACAGCGGACTGGTGGCGACATGCCTCTTGTGGTGCTTGGCAGATGTTTTCGCATTGTCATCGTCGTCATCACCATCTTCAGCAGCGACATGTTCATGGCGTATACATCTACAGGGCATACAAGCGCTACTAGGAGGCGCTGGCGAACTCGACGCGTTTGTCACTCGTGCCGGCGAATCATCCGACTCATCACGGTCCGCCATGCGGCACCTCTATCTGCTCTACTTGTCCCTCCAGACACTACCCCATGTGGCACAGCAACGTCGCCAAAGCCAGCTGCCTCTTGCTGCTCAACAGGATAACGATTATGCACAGTTCAGTGAAGCAACATCAAAACGAAAATCAACGACGGTGGCCGTGACCATGGATACAGACATGGGCATGAGTACCGGAAAGATGCAGCCACGGATTGACGGCTTTCTCGGCTACAGCGAAGAGTTGCTCGACATCCTGCAACAAGTCGAACAATTGGCTCTCACGCTACCGGACAGCACTGACATGAGCCTCATTATGACTGGAGGCCTTGACGACATCGATATCGACCATGCTGATTCAATGGACGCTCCGCACCTAATTGGCACCATTCGCGATGCTGCCCATCAGCTCCTTTATCGAGCACAAGCACAGGCACTTGTTGCCGACGACGACAGCGGTACCACACCATCCATACCGATAACTCGAATACCTGCGCCTGCCCTCACAGCTGCGGCCGGTCGCGAGTTTGCTTTGTGCCACGGGTGCTTCCAGCAAGCGACACTGATCCACGTTTATCGGCGTCTTTTCCGATTGCCATCTCGGGCGGCACTCATACAGGATGCAGTGGCCCAAATCCGGCGGATGGCCGGACAGATGACACAAGGCGCGCCGTGCAGTACATGGGTGGCCATGGCCTTGCCATTGTTTACGGCAGGGTGTGAGGTTTATGCGCCTGGCCCGCAAGCATGGGCACATGCGGCACTGGATGCGTTTGCAGCAAGCATTGGGTCAAGGCACGTGCAAGTGTTGCGGCGGGCGCTCGAGGATATATGGCGGCTCCGGACAAGGCGCGGAGACACAGACGGGCGGCTGTGTGCTGGGCCGTTGTTGGACGAGCTCAACTACAACATTATTCTGTTTTGATTAGTGGGAAAAGACGTTCGCAGATTTATAATGATGACCATATTTAACTGTCTTATATTCAATATTTCTCTCTCTGTGTCTCTATATATCTTCCTCTAAGATGTCCTACTTTACTCTGCTTGCCCTTACGAATCCAATCCCAATCATGGCCTTGCGGCTTCTTCATCACTATCGCCATCGCCAAATAGTTTGTTCGTCCGCCTATCCTCACTTACAACTCACCCGGGCCAATCATCTTGCTCAGCGGGCCCCTCTTTACCATGATGCTCATCACCTCGTACAGCACGTCTGCAGCGGCCATCGTCGTGTGCTCAGCATTGGTATCATAGGCGGGCTGCAGGGACACACAGAAAATAAAAGAGAAAAGAGTTTGATTAGTTAATGCACGACGGACGGAACAACACCAGGACCATGAATGAATACAGGACGCCGTACAGCCGCCACCGGCCCACGCTACGTACCGCTACTTCGACAATGTCGGCTGCAATCAGGTTGAGGCTCTCGAGGCCCCGGATGATGGTGCGCAGCTCGCGCGTCGACCAGCCGCCGGTCTCGGGCGTGCCGGTGGCGGGCGCAAAGGCGGGGTCGAGCGTGTCAATGTCGATGGACAGATAAACAGGGTTCTTGGTGCCGACGCGGTCGAGGATGCGCTTGATGATGCCGTCAGTGCCGATGGTGTCAATCTCGCGCGCCTCGACAATCTCGAAGCCGCAGTAGCCGTCGTTGTCGTAGTCGCTCGGTCCACTGAGCGTCGTGCGGATGCCGGCGTGGATGTTGCTGTCGTTGCGCAGGAGGCCCTCCTGGGCGGCGTGGAAGAAGTAGGTGCCATGATTAATACTGGCCTGCTCGGTGGGCGAGCCGCCAAAGACCTTGGGCCTCCACGTGTCCAGGTGGCTGTCGAAGTGGATGACCGTGACGGGACCATAGGCACGGTTGATCGACCGTAGCAGGGGCAGAGTGATGGTGTGGTCGCCACCCAGCGTGATAATGCGCGGCAGTGTGCGGCCAGCCAACGCCGGGCCGGGGGCGCGAGCGTCGGTAGCAGGAGGCCGGCTTAGCAGGTTGTAGTGGCCCTCCTCAATCTGGCGCAGGGCGTAGGCATTGTCGTACGATGTCACAGGCACATCGCCACAGTCGAGCACCGTGGCCCAGCTGTTGAACGGGTTTGTAGCCAGCGGGACGTTGTACCCGCCGCTGAAGCTGTCAGTAGGGGCTCGAAGCCTCCCGAGACATGGACAATGACTTACTAAAGGTTCAACCGGCGCGAACCCTGACGGATGCCCGAGGGACCGAAGCGGGCGCCAGGACGGTACGACGTACCCGTGTCAAACGGAGCACCAAGGAAAGCGATGTCGTACTTGATGCCGGCGTGAGCCAGGCAGGGCTGGTACGGAAGACGGCCAAAGGTCGTGATGCCTGAGAACACCGAGTCGGCCTGCGTGCCACCGTCGCCAGGCAGACGGTTGAACCACAGCGACTGGAGCGGTCCCTCAATGGGTGTCTGGTGGTTATCGTGGTCTCCATGGGCTGCCACGACTGCAGCAAGGCCAGTGGACAGGAGTGTTGCAGCGCGCATACTGGGCAAGCTCGCCGTGTGTTGTTAGTGGTCCGTTTCGTAGGAGTGGCAAGCCTGATAAGAAATAGAAAATGAGCAATGAGAGGGGAGATAGAAAGAGACAGGATAACACAGCCAAATGCCTTTGGACTGCTCGAGAAAAAATTAACTCCTCATGCTCGGTATATATCTCTTGCTCTATGCACCCATTTGTTTGTCGGAAGTCGTGAATGAGCTTATCGAGCTACATCTCTCGTTATGTTGCGCCTAAGTTGCCGAAATGGGTAATGGAAAACGAATTGACGAAAGCCTTCACGACCCCGCGTTGTAGTTTGTAATCCGTAAATTATCTTCGTTTCCATGTCGCCAACGCCGATGCCGCTTGGTGCGCAAATATTCAATGTGTGATGCGATGCATCTCAAGTTGTGGTCGTGGTGGCTAAGTTGCCTAATGCGGTAAGTGGATACGTTTTGTGTTAGTCGACGGATTGATGCCGTAAAAAAAGAGAAAGGATAACCGGACGCCCAATCCTGCTTATCCGGACGCCCGCTAAGCCTAAGACGGATATTAATGGGTCAGAGACCGGTCCAGACCGTAGGAAGCCCTGGCAGCAGCATTGGCCGAGGAGCTCCGTAAACCACAGGCGAAAAAACGGAAGTTTAAGGCCCAGTAGATTCCACGCGTTAGGCTTACAGCCAGGTTTGTAGCCGTACTTATTACACCTTTTGTACTAACTTTATAACACCCACCTCTCAAATTACGGCACAAGTAAGTTAAGTGGCGGGCGGAGGGTCGAGTTTATTAGTTATAAAAGGTGTTTCCAACGGCTAAAAAGCGCCTTTAGTGCCTTAGACGTTATTACAACGGCCAAATCGCAACTTATAGGTGCTTAAGGTGCCGAGGCGACGCGTTGTTCAGGTGTGGGCGGCCAGTTGGTAGAAATAAACCTTATTTGTTATGATACTTCTGTTTCTTAGTGATTTGTATAAGAAAATAAGTACCTTGTCAATCTTCACCTATATTGGTTTAGCGGGCGTCTGGATAAGTTGGATTGGGCGTCCGGTTATCCCTTCTTTAAAAAAACCTCAACACATGCTTATCAGTATTATCAACCCCCCAGTGAGCCAATCGCGGGGACGGTGGCTACTTCTCCCATTTGGGCTAGCGGGAAATGATATCTGGAGAGGTTCAACATCAGGCACTTATGCTTGACAAGTTAACAACGGGAGAATAAAAAAAGACTCTGCATACAGTCGAAGAAAAAAGTATCAAGATAACCGTGGCGGATCATTTTCTCAAACTTTGACTGCCGCGGGACCACACCACATTTGCGTTATACCTGCGTCCGTCGGAAGTGAGTCTCGTTCTGACAAATGTGTCTTTTTTTTTTTTTTTGCAAAGATGAAAAAAATGTCAATCTTATGTGACTAAATACATGGACATATTGTCAAAACAAAACCGGTAAATATTTCCTGAAAATCTTGAAACAAATAAGAAGAATAAAATGTGTATCTCGAGGCACTGCAACAAGATAACAATAAACATAACTCTTTAACTCCGTTCTTCAAACTTGCAAAAAAATAAAGACAACGCTATCCGCTCTGAACATGCGTCAGTCGAGCATGACTAGTTTCCCATCCTTTGGCGCTACTTATCCATACGACATACCATCTACTAATATTCAGTACTCACCATCATCAATATCAATTCTCGACAAGACAATGTCCATACCAGACGAACGCACCGCCTTGCTGGCTCCGTCCGGCGAGCCAAACGACGGCTCATACGACCAGCAAAACGGCAACACCTCAAAAACCTACGCATGGATCTACGACTGGATTGCTGAGATGGCTCTGCTGGCAAAGGCGTCTCTGCCTGTGATGCTGGCATATATGCTGCAAAACAGCCTGCAGACCGTCTCAGTACTCGTCGTTGGCCGGCTGTCTCCTGAGGCCTTGGCCACTGCTGCCTTCTCGTACATGTTTGCCATGGCATCTGGGTGGCTGGTGGCACTGGGTGGCACGACGGCCATTGACACGCTTGCCTCGAGCTCGTTCACAGCTGCTGCCGACAAGGACAAGGGCAGCTTGGGCGTGCTTTTGCAGCGAGGCCTAATTGTCTTGACTGGCTTTTACGGTGTTGTGGCCCTCGTTTGGTGTCTGGGTGCCGCGCCGTTATTCCGTGTCCTCGGCCAGGATCCCATAATTACCGTTCAGAGTGCCCGCTTTCTACGTCTGCTGGCACCGGGTGGCTTGGGCTACGTCTGGTTCGAGTGCCTCAAGAAATTTCTGCAAGCACAAGGGCTCAACAACGCCGGAACCTACGTTCTGCTTATCACGGCGCCGCTCAACGCTGTTCTCAACTACACCTTTGTCTATGTACTTGGCCTCGGCCTGGACGGCGCCCCTCTCGCCACAGGTCTCTCTTACTGGCTGTCGTTTGCATGCCTTGTCGCCTACACCGCCAGCTCCGAAGACCGCGGCCGTGGCTGCTGGCCAGGATTCCAGCTACGGCGTGCTGCCACCAGCCTCAAGCCGTTTTCACGACTGGCTTTACTGGGCGTCGTGCACGTTGGCTCCGAGTGGTGGGCATTTGAGATTGTCGCCTTGGCGGCCGGCCGTCTCGGCACACGGGCACTGGCCGCACAGTCCATCATCATGACCCTCGATCAGGTCATCAACACCATTCCCTTCGGCTTGGGTGTCGCAGCCTCGGCCCGTCTCGGTAACCTTCTCGGTGCCCAAGACGTAGTTGGTTCACGTCGTTCTGCCCACTCTGCCGCGTTGTTGTCAGTTTTGTTCGGTGTAATCATCCTCACAACACTGATGGTCACTCGCCACACCATTGGCCGCCTGTTCAGTGACGACACCGATGTCGCTGCTCTCGTCGCCTCCGTCATGCCCTACGTCGCCCTCTTCCAGATCGCCGATGGTCTCAACGGCAGCTGCGGTGGTGCTCTTCGTGGCATGGGCCGCCAATGGGTCGGCGCTCTTGTCAATGCCGTCAGTTACTACGGCGGTGCCCTTCCCGCTGGCATCTTCTTGGCCTTCCATGGCTGGGGTCTTGCAGGCCTGTGGCTTGGCCAGTGCGTTGCCCTTTTCCTTGTGGGCATCCTGGAGTGGGCCATTGTCGGCCTGGCGGACTGGCCCGGCGAGGTCCGTCGTGCTTTTGATCGCCTTGAGGCTGGCGGTATCACTGTCCGCAGCCTGCCGGAGGATGTGTGATAAACCGGCGGAAGGATGAAGGACACACTTTTGTCACGTATTTGTTTTGCATATTGGCACGCTTAGGAATCAATTTGTTTTATTCGTATGTTTATTTACATAGCATCGCATTACTTTTATTTTTTCTTTGTCGGCTTAGAATAGAAAATCAATCATCAAGCATTCGTCGTAATTTATTTTCTTTTTTCAAAGAACAAAAAATGGAAAAAAAATTCATTTTAAAAAAAAAATTCAACTCCGTGTCAGATCTTGAGTTTCGTTTTCTCATCCGGATTACAACGAAGACAGCATCTCCGCAGTGTACGGAGTACAGCAATACGACATTAGCGGCATTCTGGCAGTTGAGGGAACCTGTGGTGAAACGGCTGCGATATCAGTCCACCTATCCCGCTTACACGCTAGCCAATCAGCGTCCGGCGCCAAAGTTTCTCTTTTGGGAAATAGCCCTATCGGCGGAGCAATTTGTTTATCTCTCGTCCCAGATATGCACGATGCCTGCAGGTTCTTTTGGTACTCCTTTTTTCGCATCGCGTGCCTGTCGTCACTTTTTTGTCTTTGTTTTTTTCTGTCTCTTCCAAATCCTTCCCCACCTTCCACCCGCACGGACTCCAATGCGCCAATGCCCAAGCTGGAGGAGGCCGAGTCCAGGCCCATGATACTAGTCTGGCTGGGCTGATGTTTTCGATGCAACCATCACGACGATAGGGATGTAGCCTTATCAATAACGACCGAAACCGAAGCTGGGAAAGATGGCTTGACATGGATGTTTTGCCGCCCTGTGACTGTGAGGTTTTTTATCTTTGAGTTTTTTGCGACTTTCTTCTGTCCTCCTGTTCTTGGTTCCTGTCCGATCTCACATCAACAATACCACTGTGCGACGGCCTTTCCGGGATCATGATAAGAGCACAGCACAATGGATGGCAACTCAATGCATCGACGCAAATACAAATACACATACTTTATACCGTCAATTCTACTTCCCATACTCAGCCTTCTCACCATCACCCTCCTTGACTAAATGTCAACGTATACATTCAAATCCACTTTACATCACCAGCTCACCTCGACACATCCACCATGACTTACAAGGAAAAGTCCGACATTAGCATCGGTGATGGCTCTCCGCGTGAGGCCGATGAGGCGCTCGGCACGGTACTCGACATCAACGGCGCCGAACTTAACGCGTCCGGCCATCCGGATCAACTGACACGGCAATATGGTTTGCTTCGTGTGGCGGGTGCCGCACTCACAATTGACAATGCATGGGTTGTACTTGGCTCATCAATCTCAGTGTCGATATGTACGTCACTCATTCTTTTATTCCAACTATTCCATATTTATTTTGTCATACTAACTCCTCTCTCCAGTGAACGGCGGCATACCCGGTATCATTTACGGCCTCATGGTTGCGGCATTCTACTACACATTTATCGGTCTCAGTCTGTCCGAATTGGCATCAGCCATGCCGTCATCCGGAGGCGTGTACCATTGGGCAACCATGGTTGCTGGTCCCAAGTACGGACGGTCTGTGGGCTTTTACACTGGTTGGATCAACTTTGCCGCTTGGCTCTTCGGCCTTGCGTCACTCGTCCAGGTGACAGCCAACACGGTCGTACAAATGTACTCGACCTACCACGACAGCTTTGTCTCTGAGGCTTGGCACGTCTACGTGGCGTACCTGGCCGTGCTGTGGTTGAGTGTTGCATGTGTCGTGCTCGCCAACCGCGCCGTGCCGTGGACACAGAACCTGGGCATGTTCCTTGTTTTGGCCGGCGGCCTGGCCACTATTGTGACACTGGCCGCCATGCCCAAGAAGCACGCGTCCAACCACTTTGTGTGGGGCTCGTTCAACGAGAATAACGAGACAGGCTGGTCTGGCGGTATTGCCTTCTTGACGGGTGTGCTCAACGGCGCTTTCACTATTGGCACGCCCGACTCCATCAGCCACATGGCTGAAGAGGTCAAGGCGCCGCGCCGCAGCCTGCCGACAGCCATTATGCTGCAGATCGGTCTCGGCTCTCTGTCCGCGCTGGTTTTTGCTATTGTGCTGGGATACGCCATTGACGACATCTCAGTGCTTCAGGGCGGCGTCAACACCTTCCCACTGGCTGTCATTTACAGACAGGCTACCGGCAGTGCTGGTGCCACATTTGGCCTTCTCTTTATCATCTTCTTGTCTCTTCTCTGTGGTGTCATCGGCACTGTCCTGACCGCCACTCGCGCCTACTGGGCCCTCGCCCGCGACCATGCCGTTCCCTTTGCAGCTGTCTTCTCCCGCGTTCACGAGCGCCTCAGCTGCCCCGTCGAGTCCACTCTTTTTGTCAGTATCATCGTGTCGGCCCTCGGGGCCATCCCCATCGGCAGCTCCGTCGGCTTCACCAACCTTACCGGCTCATTTATTATCCTCAATTCCATCTCGTATGCGATCCCATTCTTCGCCAACGTCCTCGCCGGCCGCCGTTACTTCACTCCGGGTCCCTTCCACCTTGGCCGTTTCGGCTTCGTCATCAACCTTCTGGCGGTGCTCTTCATTGCCCTGTTCTCAATCTTCTTCTGCTTCCGTATGTCCTCCTCTCTTCAGTCTCTCTCTTTTGTCTTGTACTAACAACGTGACTTTAGCCACCGCTGTCCCTTTCGACGCCACAACTATGAACTACAATTCCGTCATCATTGTCGGCATCATCTTCATCATCTCTGTCTGGTGGTTTGCACATGCCTCTAGGCACTACGAGAAGCCGAACCTGAATATGGCTGTCAGTCACAGCACATGAGTGTTGGGTGGTATGGGGTTGATAGATAGATAGTGCATGGAATTTTAGATAGCCACCTCCAATGTGGTAAATATATCTCTTTTGAACTCACCTATCCAGAATAAATGCACGAATGCCAGAAAGGGTTACCGTCTGTGAATGTTTCGTGTTAATGCTTGTCGATTTATTATGGTTTTCGACTCGGGCCCTTACACTAGGCCGTCAGATGTGTGAAGATAACACGGGGGAAAAGAGAACTCCATAGGCTTGAGGTATTCCATAAATTCCATAAGCATGGAGTTTGGTTTCATTCTTTACAATTTCACTCAATTGTCTCATGTTCTCGTTGCGACACAATTTACTCGTAAATTATGACGCTATTTTTCTGGATATGATAAATATTATTTGTCATTTTTTATTAAAAAAACGAGAAGCTTCTAACAGTACAGAAAAGGAGGGGAAATATTAAAGGGGAATAGTATTAATGAAGTTAAACTTTTCCAGAGCTTACTGTACGTAAATAACGAAATGTTCCGAAGTTTTGCCATTTAGTGTATTGTTGTGAGAGTGTTGTCAAGTTGTATGTAATTCATCTCGCCTCGGTGTCTGCTCGTCTCGTGGGTCACACCCACTAACAAAGCTTGTTCCTCACCCTTGACGATTAAGCTATGATTGATATGCACCAAAACGGCAATTCTACACAATCACGCGGCCAGACGTCAATGCACCTCCTAGCGCGCAGACTAGCACCTCTCCGGGACCAAGTCGGTGTCAGGCTCCCGACGACAGTGAATATGGGGAAGTATCCGGGGAAAGGAGCGCAGATCCAAGGCTGGGGGGAGGGTAGAAGAGGGGGTGGTGATGAGGCTAGCCGACGATGCGGATCTGGGGTAGCTAACTTTATTTGATGGATTTGAACTTTGGCAGGCGGGAAACCGCACTACACTGCATCGAGTAAACCGGATCGCGAACTGTATGACATGAATTTATAAATGTCGGACAGTTGTCCTGCAATTTTTGCCATTGTTGATCGATCATCACCAAAGTGTTCATTTTTTTGCACAACGGCATATCATTTTCCTCACGTTCAGTTCACTGTTCTCTCTCCTCTCCTTCCTTTTCTCCTTCCACCTCCCTTCTCACCCTACGCCATGTTCGGCCAGGAGATCTCGTTTAAGGACGAGGCACCGGCCATCTATGCCGCGTGTTTCGTCTCGCTTCTTGCCTTCCTCCAAGGCATGGACGGAACCGAGATTGCTGGCTTCACGGCAATGACCGGTTTCCTCAAAGACTTTGGTTACTTTGACGAGAAAACTCAGACATGGAGCATCAATCCCAACATCCAGCTGTTGATCACCTGCATGGTCAGTGTTGGTGCCGCACTGGGTAGTGTCATCGCGGGTCCATTCGGTACTCGCTTTGGCCAAAAGATTGGACTGATGGTCTGCGCCACCACGTCGCTTACGGGTTCGGCCATCCAGACGGGAGCCACGAATCTCGGGGGACTTGTGGTCGGCCGTATCTTCGTCGGCAGGGGCATCGGTATGGCCACCAACTTTATTCTGGTGTACCAGGCTGAAGTGGCTCCACGTCAACTGCGTGGTGTTTTGTTGGGCACATTCTCCATCACCAACCAGCTCGGTGGCTTCATTGGCACAATCATCAACAACGCCACGGCGGAGATGGACAGTCGATGGTGTTACCGCATTCCACTGTTGACCCAACTTGTCTGTCCTATCCTGTTTCTCAGCTGCGCCTGGATGCTGCCCGAGTCTCCCCGTTTCCTGGTCTCCCGTGGCCGCATCGACGACGCCATTCATGCCCACCGCCGCCTTCACGGAAAATCCCAGGCTGCAGACGACCTCCGCATTGTTGAGATGCAAGAGATTGTCGCCCTCGTGGCCATCCAGCGCGACTCCCAAAAGAACAAGTCATACATTGACTGCTTCCGCGGCGTTGACCGTCGCCGTACACTGATTGCCATTGGCCTCATGACGTGCCAGAATTTCATGGGCCGCGACTTTATCGGCAGCTACAGCACCTACTTTTTCTCCGTGGCGGGCATCAACGATGCATTCAAGACGAGTGTGTACGGCAATCTGGCATCGCTAATGGCCTCTCTCATTGTGGTCCCGCTCTGCCGCTACGTCGGCCGCCGCACAATTCTCATTCCCTGCATGGGCGGCTGTATCGGTTGCCTGTTGATGTTTGCGTCCGTCGGCACGGCGATGCCAGACACCCTGGTGGCCGGAAAGGTCCTGGTGGCATGCATCATCATCTACTACTTCTTGTTTACCATGTGCCTGGGCGTCGTTGCTTCAACAATGGTCTCCGAGTCGGCCTCGACCAACCTACGTTTCCAGGCCCAGTCTGTTGCCGTCTTTTCGGCCTGGGCCGAGGCTGTCATGTGGACGGCTGTTCTACCCTACCTCATCAATCCCTCGGCTGCCAACTTGGGCGTCAAAGTAGGGTTTATTTACGGCGGATTCGGTGTCATCTGCTTCACTTTCGCCTTCTTCTGTGTCCCCGAGTACCACAATCGGTCTTTGGAAGAGCTGGACGAGATGTTCTTGAAGCACGTTCCCGCACGCAAGTTTAGCACCTTTGTCTGTACGGGTGAGATTAATGGCCGCACGGTTAGCGAGGAAGGTGCTGTGGTCAAGGAGGCAATTGAGGTCCAGCAAGAGGAGAAGGTTGTGTAAAGTGCGGCCGTGGAAGGAATGATTCATGATTCAGCGGTTGGAGTGGGGGCTTGCAGGGCTTAAGTGGGCGATTTAGTGAGTGAGGGTGCTAGAAGACGCAGTGGTTACAGTGGGGGATAAGCATAATTCAATTACCAAATCAATGCTAGTTTGAATGAAAATAAAGAGCCAAACGCCCATCCTCTCCATAAAGTCATCCAAATGATCACTTTTTGCATACATGGAAAGCGCGTCAGCATCGAACGGATGGTCCCCGACAAGTGGCTGGCCGGATATCCTGTCCGGAAACATCACCTCAAATGCAGGGTGTGCCGTGTTAGTTGGCGAGAATTACCCGATTTGGCGTAGCTCCCCTAAGTCCGCTGAAACAGCCCCTTTTCAAGTAAACAATGTGAAGATCCCAGGAAGAACAACATCCGGCGCAAGGCGCCGACACATGGTCAAAAGATGCAGCGAGTAAACATCCGGCAATGCGGGGGAAACTTGTCGCGTCATGATACCTACAGGCTATCAAAACATAATTATCACATGTCCTGCATCGTGTATTGCCATTCCCAATTGGGACGAAAACATCGGGGAAACTTAGGACACTCCGTTGCGTGCCATCGCATTGATTGAAGCGGAATTCGTGATAGAAGCAGAGGGGCCCTTAACTCTCCATATGTGATAAACATCACAGCATCTTTACTTGAACGCACGCACACGAACGACTGCTTTTGTGAAGAAGCATCATCGAACAAAATATCGTTACGGAATCATCGCCAACCCGTCCGAACATGGCGCAAATCAACGAAGCACTGCAAAGAGTCTGCGATGCCGATTCTCGAGTCCGGCTTCTGCATACACAGACATTCCTTGCCGGCGACTCTCTTGTGCCGTCTTCACAGCAGGCAAACGATGCCTCACCCCGAGTAAACAATGCCGTCACGCTCGTCAAGCTTTTCGTGCGGACTGCCGGCGGACCTGCCCCCGAGAAACCGCACCCAACAGCTGGCACAGACGTCGGAATTGAGCTGTGGTTGCCAGACGCGGCTGTGTTTAACGGCAGGCTGCGTGTTCAGATCCAGGGTGGATTCATGGGCGACGGCGGAGTGACGGCTCCGGATCGGTTTGCTGCAACACCGTGCGGAAACGATCTGCCTATGGGTATCGTTGCTTCAGACAAAGGATACGTCGTGGCCTCTACAGACGGCGGTCATGTTGCACCAACGTACGAAGACACATCATATCTGATGCTGACGGATGGCAGTGTCAACAAGGAAGGAATCAAGAATGTGGCGTGGCAAGCGACTCACTGGACGGCCAAGCTGTCGAAGCAGATCATTCGAGAAGTGTACGGCCGGCCGCATACATTTGCCTATCTAACGGGTTGCAGCACTGGAGGACGACAGACATACGATACTGCACAGCGACACCCAGAAGACTTTGATGGCTATCTACCTGGATGCCCGTCTCTGACCCAGTCGATCCTCTTCCCGTCACTGATCCATGCCCTTATCGTCATCAAGAATGATCTTGGCGGGAAAGGCTTTGGACCAGGACAGCTCGAAATGGTCTCGCGGAAAGCACTTGCGGCTGGTGACACGACGGTTACTGGAAGGCATGACGGCTACATCACCCACTGGGACGACAACATCTACGACCCAACAAAAGACCCAACTGTTCTCGATGTCGTCAGTGGTGGCAACTGTACCGAACCGTGGGCCCTCTCCTTGGCCCAGGCCCGTGCCATTAACAAAATCTGGTACGGCCCAACACGTGATGGAAATATCCCTGATCCAGCCGTGGACAATGGCGCAAACTGGAAGCTCGCACCCAATCAGCTCTGGTGGGGCAAGATCCGCGGCACACGCATCGACTTTGCCGGAGCCCCAAGAGATATCGGTGGCGGCTGGCTAGCCAATGTCTTTGGGGACCCATCCTATGCAAGGCCAGACTTATGGAAAGGCCATCCACGTGGCGAGCCCCGGAACAAATGGGCAACCATGACCCATAAAGAGTTTGCTGATGCACTGCTGGCCAGTCGTGCACGTGATGCCGATTTCGAGCAAATGGACGCCGACAACCCTGACCTCAGCAAGGCCAAGTCCCTGGGCTGCAAGATTTTGGCGTACCATGCCGTCGGGGACACGGGTGTAGCGCCTCAGAGCAGTGTGCGTTACTACGAGCAGAGTAGCGCCGTTACTGGTGGACTAGCAGAAACACAAAAATTTCATCGCCTCTTTTTGATCCCGGGGATGGGGCACTGTGTACGCTACCGCGGCGTAGCTGGTACCGTCGACCCGCCGATGCCCACAATTGAGCAAATGTTTGATGCCCTGGTAGACTGGGTCGAAAAGGGAAAAGCACCCGAGTACTTGGATGCTGTGTCCGTGGACGGGAAACTAACGCGTCGGCTCTATGCGTACCCCAAATCCCCAAGAGGCGATGAGTCTAGTCTGCAAGTTACTAGTTCAAAGTTGTGAGAGACAGTATTATATAAGGATATGGCACTCGCAGATAGGATGCATGTATTGACCAGATACAATTACGTTCTGGGGAAGAACTAAATTGACGTGACGTCCTCTCTCAATGCACTATGAGAACATGCTGCTCTTGTGTTGTGATTCTAGGCGTAACTCTCTGGTAAGAAAGTACGATCCAAGTAAAGGTTTGCTGTGTCGGGTCACATGAGAACTACCAAAACGAGTTTTGTAATATTGACAAGTGTCTACAGCTTAAACCTGTATTGTTTGGATGTAATATGTTGATTATTCACGTTATGTGTCTCATATGAAAAGAGGTTATGTATCGGCCGAAGGAAGACATAGCTATTGTACACTGTGTACTACTTCAGCGCCAACGTGTGACTAGACCTGCATCTTACACACGGTGCTTATATGTTGTGCGTCAGAGCTTCATTTTAGTTAGAGCACACAAAAATAAAAATGTCAAGTCAGCACACCTAATTATCATAGCTTGGTTTTTTTCCCCATCCTGATTTGACGTGAGAATTTTTTCCAGATCTTTAAAAATGAACCGGCTGCATGTCTAAATTTATTTTCATATCACCATCTATCAACACCAACTTCAGACAAAAATACACGGATTCGAATCACATAGCGACAACAAACCAAACAGCCCCCACCATCAATACCGACCAAGCCGCCAATATGGATGTCAGAACTACGTCAACGTGGTCCCTCGCGGACAGACTGTACGTTATCAGAACAAAACTCCAACAAATTGAACAGCGCTTTTCACATTATCCCAGATCAGCACTGGGTGACTTTGAACCGAGCGACGTGCCAGTATCGTTTTTCGTCGAAGTCAACTTGGTAGCATTGGAAGCGATGCATCTCTCCAACGAGATCATGCAGCTATCCACAACACTTCCACCCTGCATGGACTGTTTTGAACCGGCACCGTTCAGGCCCTGTGAAAACGACACAAAGACGTTCCACGGATTCTCAAAACTTCCCATGGAGCTAAAAACCATGATCCTGAAAAAGGTCATCGCTACCATTCCCCACAAGGGGTACCAAATGGGAGTGAAAAACGCCTCGACACCCTCCTCTCACATGACCGCTGTGAGCCCCCGAAAGCTGCTTTCCAGTGCACTCCTCCCTGATACTGCTCTGTGGTTCGTCAACAAAGAATTCCGCAGTATCATTGAGGCCGAGTACAGGACAAACTTTGATAAGCAAATGGGAATGGTGGACAGGAACTGCGTGTCCCCAACAGATCTAAATCCGGTACAGTTCGTCGGCCATGACTTCGAAGTGATGAATAGACGTGGTCGGGCGTTGCAAGACAAGATCTACGAAATTAGAGAGAGGTATCCAAAGGCCTACGACTTGCTCATTTGCAAACCGCCGTCGGCGTACGATACTCTCTTCACCCTACAACCGGACGAAATGTGACCGCAAAAATAGCTGCAAGCAGAAAACTGGATCATTTAGAACCGGCTGTCATCTTATCAACTCATATATTTAGCTTACATCACTCCGCCTTTCTGCCGTACGATGACTACCAAAAATAAGAAAAATAGACTAAAGTTTGACAAACCGATCCACGTCGGTAGTTGGACATAAGGTCTTCTCCAATTATCCATACCGTGGTTTCTATGGAACCTGAATAAATCATTCATAGTTCAGATTTTATGTTTATGCACCTGGTACTCAATCGGCCCTGGGGCGTGAATACAATAGAATAACATAACATTGATTCGTGAAGGATAGTAATTCTCTTATCCATCAGCTAAGCGTTCTAATGTAGTGAGTAAACAAAAATGGCAGCCTTAAACATTACCCGATAATGAGCATTGAATATTCCGTGGCCGACGAATAGAAAACGCGATGTGTTGGGAAAAGTGCACAATGACTGTGGTAAGCCCAATATTGCACTTTTCAATGATACCTGCCATATTCAGCTGGGAATTTCTAGCGTCTGTGTTTTCCAACGTTTGAAAACAGCCCATTGCTGGCATCTGGACAGGAGGCACTGAGATTTTCTGCACGTTTCTATTTTGGCCAAAGCAGATGACCTCGACATAGATTCACAATGATAGGGACGCTATTGATTTGGCGATGCTTATTGGGCGACGGTGGTAAGCCACATTGCATCTCGTTTCCCGTACAAGGAGAAGCCCCCGCTATTGCCTCTCAATACCCAATGATCGTGAGAATTCTGTAGAATATGCAGGGCGGCGTGACTCCTGGTCAGCCGCATTTACTTCCGATTTATGCGGCCGCCATTTCAGTGTGATCCTCCTCGGCGCGTAACCAGAGGCATCCTTTTACTCCCTCGAGTCTTCCTGACCTTTCCCATTATCGTGCTTTCTTCTTTCTGTTGCATTGTTGGATGTCATAATATATTGTGCACAGTCGATTGTTACCTGTCTTCTATTCCCATCTCCATTCCCACCGTCCCACACCAACTTCTGTCGTCTTCAATGTGCAACAAGCCCTATTGTGTACGCTGGAGATTACGACAAACTTGGTAGGTATTCACAGCTCGACACCAAAGCCAGACGGTGTCAAACTAGGGATTTTCCAGCTAATTGTTGATCAAGTCTCGCGTCTAAAGCCTCCATCCACGACAATGCCTGAAGACTGCAAGCCCGTCGCCCCGGGGCCCTTCCCCGGTCAACCAAGCCCTCCTGGCGACATTCTTAAATATGAGCAGGCTACAATTACCGAAGTAATCACCCTGCTCAAGAGGATGAACGGCATCGACAATCTCCCACGATCATTCGAGATAGCATCAGAAGCCTTCTATGCCATCGACTGGATAATGGCCACGGCGATGAAGAATCTCAACAGAACAGAAGCTTCTTTGTGGCCACAAATAGCCGACATTGCCAACACTTGGTCTGCCAAAGTCGAACTCTGCCGTCTGGTCATAAGCGAAGTGTTGACCTATGCCAATAAAACAGAAGATGAGGACAAGTGGGAGGTTGCTGTTGGCGGATATCGTGCGACCTTGGCAAGGCTAGGCAACGAACACCGTGTGGAACAGCTGGCCATAGCGGTTCTGGATGGCTTTCTGAAGCTGGCACCGTTTAACGCCTTCGCAGCCTCGACGGATGCCCAAGTGTCGAAATTCCGCAATCTCATCACGAGGCTATCTGAGATCGAGATGTCCGACAAAACCACGGATCCAGTGGCGCGTGACTTTACGCAGCATATTGGCAGTGCTTCACAGGGATTTCAAAACAACAGCTTCGGTCCCAGACAGAGAGCCGCATTTGGAGCGGCTCAATACAACATTGAAGGCGGATCAAACAATTTCAGTAAGCAACTTTATTTGCTTCTTTTTTTTGTTGTCTCTTTTATGACTCTCAGCATGGATTAAAACGGGTATCTGACGCCTAACACATATGAATAGTAACCAGCTCAACCGATGCAATTGTCGAAGAAGCCCGACGAACCAAACGAAACGACCTCTTAAAAAGCCTGCAAACTTCCCCTTACGTCGAAAGAAAGGATCGAAATCCACAGATCGTTTCTGGCACTTGCGAGTGGTTTAAGCAACATGAAAAGTTCAAGCAGTGGTACACAACCGACAAGTCCTCGTTGATATGGGTTTCTGCCGACCCCGGTGCGGGAAAGTCGGTATTAACAAAACATCTCGTCGACAACTTCCTTCGCGATGAGGCCGATACTGTTGTCACATACTTTTTTTTCAAAGAAGATTTTGTTGACCAACAAACTGCAACAAGTGCCCTCAGTTGCATCCTCCATCAGCTGTTCACAACAAACAAATCGCTTCTTTCAGAGGATATCATGGCGCGGTTTGAAAAGGGGGCCGGCCACACCCAGGGCTCCGTGGCTGACTTGTGGAGTATTTTTCTGATGGCCATGTCCCAGACCCACAAAGAAGGTGGACGGCCGCTTAAAGTGATATGCGTCCTTGACGCTCTCGACGAATGTCTGATCGAACAACAATCACAGCTCGTTGAAACTTTGGTCGAGTTCTTTCGTGCCGATATAGCCTGCGACAACACCAAGTTCCATCTCAAGATCCTGGTCACCAGTCGCCCATATCGAAACAACTGGTTTTATTACAAGTCTATGACAGAGGTTCTTGCGGGCAATGTCATACACCTAGCTGGTGACAGTGACCAAGAGACCTATAAGATTGCATCAGAAATCCATATCGTCATAAAGGCAAGGGTAGATGCTCTCAAGACGCGGTACTCTCTCACGGCTGACGAATCGGCCTCGCTCATGAACGCAATTGCTCACGTTCCAAACCGGACGTATCTCTGGGCTAAATTGATGCTAGATCAGATCGATCAGGAGTTCAGGGATAAAACTCCATTTGCATACGTCGTTAACAACCTACCAAAGTCAGTTGACGATGCATACGAGAAAATCCTTTCCAAGAGTCCTGACTACGCTTTAACACGGAAGCTCCTTCACATTGTTGTTGCTGCAGCCGAACCCTTGACCCTTTTGGAACTAGACATTGCCATGTCTATCAAAACAGACACAAAGTCCTTCAGCGATATTCAGATTCAAGTCGATAACAGGAGGGAAGAATACATACGTCACCTCAGCGGTCTGTTTATCACCGTTGTCGATTCGAAAGTCTACCTCCTGCACCAAACGGCTAAGGAGTTTCTAGTTCCCTCAGACGAAACCAGGTCGTGTGGCACGGCCACAACCGAAAATCAGTATTCTAGACCTGTGTGGAAATCATCCCTGGTGCCTTGCGTATCACATCGCATTCTCCTCAATAGCATCATATGGTTTCTGTCCCTTGATGACTTCCATGAGATCTCCAAGCCAACGTACGACTTCCTTGTCCGGCCAAGGAAACCCGCCGTGGAGACAAAACAAAGTTTTATCTTCCACGTGGAATCGTACAGCTATAACGTAAAATATGTGTTTTTCAGGTATAGTATTGTTTACCTGCACAACCACATTGTTATACTCCAGGCAGAAGACGGGGCCATTGATTATCTTCTGTCTGGGAATAATGTGGCTTCTACAAGGAGTGTGCGTTGGTTTGATGTTCTTCTAAGATACTGGGAGTCCGGACCTGCTCGTGGCTTTACTAATTTAGCTATATTGTCGTACCTTGGGCTGTACAATGCAGTGGAGCTTGAGCTCAAGAAGCGGAGCACCGATGTCAATGCTGTAGATTGGTATTTTGGGCGCTCACCACTGTCCTGGGCAACGAGCCGTGGTAATAACGACATTGTTCGACTTCTCCTCCAGAAGCAAAATTCACTCAAAGCCGCAATATCTCGCAAGAAGGTTGTTAACGTCGACCAAACAGATCATTGCGGCAATACGGCTCTCCATCATGGAGTCACCGTGCTTCTATTTCCGACCCTGCGATTGCTAATCAGGTCCGGTGCAAACCCTGAACGAAGAAACAACGATGGAGATACCCCTAAAGATTTCATGAAGAGGCTTCACCCCAGGTTTCTTCCAGAGCTGCAACGCGTCCTCGCCGAAAGGCCGATACGGCGATACCGTCCCCTTTAACGCCCGCGTTAACACAACTCTTCTTGGTTATAATTGTTTTCACGAGAAAAAAAACTTCTTGTACTTATCAAATGCCCAGGAATGATTAAAACTACCTTATATTCTGAATTAATGTAACCCTCGTGGCAAATTAAGAGACCTCCAGGCCGATTTGATTTTTAATCCACGAATTATTCCACCCAAACATACAGCGAGGAGTGGCATGCCCAGCCTCAATACATGACGGCAGCCCCGCCACACAGGATACGTACTGGCGCCCAAAAGAGATGGCAATGCTGGGCACCAGAATATCCAGACTGAAGCGATTGGGATATATCGGAGCAGGTTCCATCTACGGTCGCGCTCTGAGATGATGAGCCATGCCCTTGAAACTTAGCCGACCCGATGCACCATTTCCCAGTCTGCCGATACACTGGGAAGCAAATAATCACACGACACAAAGACACGTCCTAAAAATTGAAACCCTCCCGGCCATCAAGAGCATACTCATCCAGTGAGCAAGGCATCCAGGGCGGAACGTAATATCGTTATCGCGAGCATACTCAGCCTCATAGTTGTATTCATTTGTAATATCTACTGCTTGTTGATAGGTGATGAAAGAAATCATGCACAGGGCTGCAATGTTGCCATCCTTTATGCATGACGGCCCATTTGTGCACTTTCGTCGCCATCCTCACTTGGCTGAAAACTTAGTCTATTGGACACACATACATTCAGTGTTCAGCCCCAACATACGAAAACGAAATGTGCAGAAAAACGCTGCAAGCCTTTGAGATCACATTGTTGCATGTACCGCTTCTAGCGCTTTTTTCATTCTAAATTTTGCCAAGACAAGCTTTCAGTGAGCCTTTTTTTTTTCTCGGTCATGAGTTGAGGTCTTCCGTTTTAATCTTCATTATTTTTGTGATTTTCGTTCGGCGTTTCATTGTGTGCCATTCCAGCATCTCCAAGCCCCTTCTTTATGTTTTTCTAGCATCATCTCTACTATTGTGATATTTTTCTAGTCCCCTTCCTTGGAGATCACCATTCATCTTCTACCCTTTCCATCTCCAGTTCCATTAACATTCCGTTGACATCTCTGTCTTCCGTATCCCTTATTGCATGTAGCATTGGTATCATATCTCTCAAAGATCAACATCTTCGAAGCTTTTCTATTTCAAAAAGTATTTAACCTTGAGACTCAATTATCGGTGAAACAACATATACGCAAACCACAATGAGTCACAGCACTCAGATCACGGCCATGACGCCAGGTATGCACTGTATTCCTTCCTTTTTATGCAAAAGACCTGATATTGACGATTTCAAAGATCGTCCTGGGGACATCTTGCGGGCAACGCTACCCGCCATCGAGGAGATCATGAACCTCGAAGAGGACATGGATGATATCAAAAGGCTCCCGGCTGCCTTTGACGTCGTCCACCGAAGCTTCAATGACATCAAAGTGACCCTCAAGAGAGCCCCAGATCGGCTCGACAAGGCAGCCGAAGGAGAGCGGCCAGAGATTGCCTCAATTACTCGCTCATGGGCGGGAAAGATCGCCAGCATTCTTGTGGTGTTGAAAGAAATCAAAAGCTCCGCGGAGGGCACCAACAAAAACTGGGCCCAGTTGCTGTCCGGCTACAGTGTCACGGTGACGAAGCTGGGCGAAGGAGGACGTGTGGCGGAACTGATGAAGACTGCTCTGAAAGATTTTCTGAAATTGAAGCCTTACGGCGCAGTTGGGGACGACCCGGACAAACATGTTGCAAAGTTTGAGGCAGCTATCACTGCACTTTCCGACGTCGCGCCATCTGACGCTGATCTTGATGCCCCCTCGCACAACTTCACCCAAAATATCAGTAATGGTGGGCGAGGCTGGCAAAACAACAACTTTGGCGCCAACCAGCACGCCGCCTTTGGTGGCCCACAGTTCAATATCTCAGGCAGCGGCACGCACAATTACGGTTCGTACAAGGAGGAATAAATGCTGCATCCTTATCACCGCGTCTCGTTCCAGAGACACATTTTTATTTTCCATAAGATTTAATTTGTGAATATGAACTTGTCTAACATCTCGGCCTGATAGTGACCAACTCTACCGACGCACTTGTGCAGGAGAGAAAGCATGAAAATCGCATTGCCCTCATAAAATCCCTCTACGCCTGTCCATATGACCGCCGCAAAGACCTAAACCCCCACATTGTTCGGGGAACATGTGAATGGTTCAAACAACATCGTCAATTTAAGCAGTGGAGCACGACAAGCTCTTCTACCATCCTATGGGTATCGGCCAATCCGGGATGTGGAAAGTCTGTGTTGGCACGACACTTGGTCGACGATGTTATACCACATAGCACCAACACAAAGGACGCCATTGTCTCGTACTTCTTCTTCAAGGATAATTTCGCCGACCAACGCTCCGCAAAGATTGCAATCGGCTGCATTCTCCATCAAATCTTCAAGCGAGATATCGGTTTACTGTCCGACGCAGTAATGGATCGCTTCAATATCAGAGGCGGCTATGAGAAATCATCGCTGCGTGATCTCTGGGACATCTTAATCATGGCACTGACACCACGCGGGAACGTAAAGAAGCTTCCCACCGTGGTTTGTGTTCTTGACGCACTTGATGAGTGTGAAACAAATGAACGGTCCGAGCTTGCAGATATTTTGTGCAACTTCCACAGACGTCACGACGATGTTCTCGCCTCCAGCAACCATCCAATGCACCTCAAGTTCATCGTCACCAGCAGACCTTACAAATCAATTCGGCAAATGTTCCAGACTCTCATAAGCAGTCCTGGCGGGCACTTCATCCATCTCACCGGAGAGGCGGATGATGAAGTGAATGCAATTTCATCTGAGATTGAGCTGTTCATAAGATCGAGAATACGGCAAATTTCTGAGCGGCACGGCCTTTCTCCCGGCGAGAGCCTGCTACTGCTGGAAAATGTTCTCTCTATTCCAAATCGGACTTATCTGTGGGTATATCTCACCCTGGACTTAGTCAATCGCGATTTCAACGAGAACATGGACTTGGTCGCTGTCGTTAGGCGGCTGCCAGATTCTGTCGACGCCGCTTACGAGGCTCTCTTGGCAAAGAGCACCGACCCCGTCATGACCAAAACATTGTTGCAGATTGTTATCGCTGCTGCGCATCCCCTGACACTTGAGCTCATGAACATTTTCCTTTTCATAAAACAAGACAGCAGGACCTTGTCAAGCATTCGTCTTGTACCGGAATCCAGACTCCTCGGATACATACGGGAATTGTGCGGTTTGTTCGTAACCACAGTTGGCCGAAGGATATACCTTTTACACCAAACGGCACAACCTTTCCTACTCGGACAGGGGGGCGACAATGAACCTAATCAAGCTGGCGGAAGTCAAAGCACCATCCGCCTCTGGAAGTCTTCTCTCAGTCTAAAGGAGTCCCATCAGGTGTTATTACTAAAAACGACCGTGTATCTTCACCTTACAGATGTCCGTATGACAAGAATGATTCGTAATCCCGGATTACACCTGCCAAACGATATTGGCCTTGTCAAATTAGACTCGCGGATGTGTCTCTTAGGGCGCCAAAACGAATACCGGCCGAGGCTTTTTCTCTACTACGCCGCAAAATATTGGCTATATCACTTGCGGTTGTCTGGGAATGATAGCAATACGGCGTTCATCCAATCACTTCTACGCAGCAACAACAGTGGTGGAGAGAGCACATGGTGGTTTCAGCACCTCTTTCATTACCAAATGAGCTACACACCCTTCGGCTTCACAAATCTCTCCATTCTATCCTTCCTTGGCCTTCACCGTCAAGTTCGAGTCGAAATAGCTCAGACTCTCGACGATATCAATGCTAAAGACACTGGCTTCGGCCGGTCGGCTCTGTTATGGGCCACATACGGCGGGCATATTGAGGTTGTCCGGATTTTTCTGGCAGTGTACGAAACGCGCAAAGGAATGGCATCAAATGATAATAGAACCATAGATCTCAACCTCCGAGACATTGAAGGCAATACAGCTCTTCATCTTGCGGCGCAGGAATCAAGGGAAAGCATCGCGACGCTGCTTCTCGCCGCTGGCGCCAATGCAAATATCAAGAACAATTACGGCTATACTCCTTCTGAACGCGGGGCACGGTGGAGGAGCATATAGCTCGAGAACCTTAAGGCGCATTCCTTGCCAGCTGTGGCGTGGGCTACAGCGAGCGGTAATCTATGCCTCTACAGAGACGATGAGGGTGTCTTTCTTCGGGGTCAGAACGCTGTTAAGCATCGCAAATCAAATTATGATAAAAGAATATACTAGTATTGCGGGATTCGTTTCATAGTAAGCGGCGCGGAGCTTTTATGGCCGCCGAACGCCGTTGCTATTAAGATGTATATCTGTATTTAAAATCTATTTTGAATGCTTAAGTGTGGTCGGCTTCTCGGAGCCCAGGTAGTGGGTCCCAGCGTCCTCGGATTAGCACGCAGGCGACCTTAGCCCCATGGATTCTCCATATGTTGACCCATGTTTCTCACCCTCGTGTTGTCGTCGTCTCTGTCATATGGCCGAGATAAGAGCTCCGGAGCTCTTAATGTACATTGGCTATCTCCTTTATATCTCAACGGTTCTTTGTATGACGCAAATATTACCGTTCTTCCTCAGTGATATTCTATTAGAGACATCTGCCTGTGTTGGCTTGCAGATGCCGAGTATTTCCAACAATAATGTTGTCTATCAGCGGCATATTGGTGGTGTGGCATATGAACGCATTGTTACGTGTTTTGTCTTAATCCGTAGAAAATGCCATTTTTTTTTCATTATTCCAATCGTTTTTGTTCTTGCGTGTTAAGTTTGCAGGATTTGTTTTTACACTATTTACCTAATCTTTAGATATTTTCATTTGCATAAAAGAGATGAAAGTTTATTGGGCCCAACAGCCGCACTCTCTGTTTTTTTTTTTTTTTCTTTAAGTAGAAAGAATGAAAGAAGGAATAAAAAAAGTGACCACAAATAAAACATAAATCTACTGCGGACAAACAGGAAAAGAAAGATGATATCGCGCGGACTCACGACCTTGTGTGGTTGTATATCAAAACAAAAAAGCGACCACGGATAATGTTGGTCTCTCCAGGGTAGAGAATGCCGATTCGTCGTTTCAGGGCACTTGGTGGAGCCATCAAGACCGGCGCAACTTTCACAATCAACAACAAATACTATTTCAATTGAGCGGACATATGCTCAGATACACCGAGCTCATCATTATGTGATCTTTGCTATGGAATCACTCGAAAAAGACATTCCATAAGATAGCCCCCACTGCGTATCCGGATCTCAGGGGTAGCTCGGGGCTGGCAAGACATGTGCGTCGTAAGGAGCGCCAAAATAGAATTGGCATTGTCAGTGCAGCCCATCTCCGCCCAGTATTGCTCTTTTTCTCTGCCAAACGTCAGTTCTCGCATCTCGCCCGTTCGCGCACTTCGCCTTTCGCGCCTTAAGACCCACTGTTTTCAGGGAGATCCACCAATCCACAGGCAATCCACCAAGGCTGGATCGACGTTAGCGTGGATTTGGAAACTCTTCCGAGGAGTTTTACAGAGATCACAGCGCCTTTACAGTTCTGTAGGTGTCTATGAAACATCCACTAACAGCGACCAGTGGGCGGCGAATCGCAGAATTTCTTTTTCCTCCTTTCGCCATTGTCTCTCGTTCTTCAATGGCTCCATGGCAATACGGCAATTAGGGGCAGCACGTTTTCTTGGGCGGCAAAAGGGTGCCGTCAAATACGATAGCAAGCGCAGTTTGCCCACATTGCCCCTGCCAAATTCTAGAAGGCCCCTCGAAGGATTCGTGTCGTCTCTCTGTCCCTTTCCAATAGAGCGAGACTTGCGAACGCCCAGAGGTCGACTGTTCGTCTTGGCTACACGACCTACCTACGTCATTGCCTGTAGATTTTTTTTTATCATCCACAGCAACTGGTAGATATCATTGTATCAACATTGTTCCGTAGGTGGACCAGTCATAGCTCAACAACACGGCACACGGCACTCTGCCTGGGTCCGTCCTCGGTCGAACTCTGTTTAGCTCTACCTTTGTCTTCTTTTGACAACAGTCCATTAATATCACAACAAACAGACACACTGTTCATCCATATAACTGGACATAATAAATAGACCAGACAAAACGCACAGATTTCAATTGATCGTCACGATCATAATTTCTTGGCATATTCCTGAGTTGGCGATCCCACGAATAGGAATGTTGATTTCCTGGGGTATCATGTTGTGATTGCCAGGGATGCACCAGTTTTGGACGAGATACAAAACTACCACGTTCCAATCTACAAATAGGGTATACACTTGACAAAAAGTAAACACACATCTCTCTTCAACAGTTGAGGTTATCATTCTCATGCATGGACATTGCGGAGATAATTTGTGAATGAAACAATTTTGTGCAACCGGATATGGCATGAACGCGAGCCGGTGCCGTCTTGCCGGTCAAAGATAAGGAGGAAGAAGTGGTGTAAATGGCGTGCGCAAATGTAGAAATGCATAGATTTGAGTCGAGATTGTTCAGTGATCAAAGGGTCGAGGTGCCGACATGCGCAGCGGGTTCAGGTTCAGACAGGTCCACGCTCCACACCTCGGTATCGCGAGGTGTACTTGGGCTGTAGGTGAGAATGCGCTGTAATTTTGGGGGCGTTCATTGTACTGTGTCAGAAATTTTTAGGCCATTCTGGGTGTTTTAATGGACAGCCATGCACTGGAAGACCCGGTGGCGTGCGGCGCCGCGGCAAGACCCACAATTTGAGACCCGGCCCACTTGGCGTTGTCGGCCGGTATTCCAGGCGGGCGGGAGATACGCCTACAGCCTTGAAGGTATGTTTCGCCTGTTTCGCCTGTGTTTGTTTGTTATTTGCGCAGACAGGAACGAAAGCAATTTCATCGGGTCCATATTCGGCCGCCGTACTGACTGTTTTGCTAGCCGAAAACAAAATGGACAAACATGGAAACATCTACGGGGCGTTGTTGCTCGGCGCTCATCTAGACGCGAGATGTCCGTGTTGTTTTGATATAAAGAGATGGCCGTTGCCGTCATGACTTGAAAATGGTTTGTTTTCTCTCTCTTCCCAACGTAGACAATCTCCACTCTTCCACACATCACCATGGATCGACACGAGCATTTAGACGACTCGGATACCCCCGTGGACAGCGACGGCTATGTGCCGCAGCACCTTGCTGTCCCTCAACCCCAATCAAACCTGCGCGATGCCAGCAGCAGCGAGACTCTGGGTGGCTTGTTTCCCGAAGGCGAATCAGCTTCACATCAGCCTCAAGCTGGCCTCAACCAAAACACAAATGAAAAGGACATCACCGACAGCGGCGAGACCACTGCCACCGACACCCCCAATTCCGAGCCCAACCAAAAACAACAAAGACCTCGTCCCAAGAGAGCCCCGACATGGCACATGAAGCCGCAGGTGGTCCGCAACGCCGAGCGTGATGCCGCCGCCGGTTTCAAGCGCCGCGAGCTCGGCGTCACATGGCAGAACCTGTCGGTTAACGTCAAGGCGGCCGAGGCGGCGGTCAAGGAGAACATGATTTCGCAGTTCAACATCCCGCAGCTGATCCGCGACAAGATGCACAAACCGCCGGTCAAGCAGATTGTGCAGGACAGCCACGGCTGTGTCAAGCCCGGCGAGATGCTGCTGGTGCTTGGCCGCCCCGGCTCGGGCTGCACAACCCTCCTCAAGATGCTCTCAAACCGTCGTGACGGCGGCTTCCACAGCATCTCCGGCGACGTTCACTTTGGCAACATGACGGCGCAAGAGGCCGACAACTACCACGGCCAGATTGTCATGAACACGGAGGAGGAGCTCTTTTATCCCCGTCTGACTGTCGGCCAGACGATGGACTTTGCCACCAAGCTCAAGATCCCCTTCCATCTGCCCCACGGCGTGCAGTCTGTCGACGAGTACCGCAACGAGACGCGCCAGTTCTTGCTGGAGGCCATGGGCATTGCCCACACAGCCGACACCAAGGTTGGCAACGAGTTTGTCCGTGGTGTCTCTGGCGGTGAACGCAAGCGTGTGTCCATCATCGAGGTCTTGGCCACGCGTGCGTCCGTCTACGCCTGGGACAACTCCACTCGTGGTCTGGACGCCTCCACGGCCCTGGAATGGGCCAAGGCCCTGCGTGCCATGACGGACGTGCTGGGCTTGTCGACGATTGTCACTCTCTACCAGGCCGGCAACGGCATCTTCAACCTTTTCGACAAGGTGCTGGTGCTTGACGAGGGCAAGGAGATCTTCTATGGTCCTGCCCACGAGGCCAAGGGATTCATGGAGGACCTGGGTTTTGTGTATACGGATGGTGCCAATGTCGGTGATTTCCTGACGGGTGTCACTGTGCCCACGGAGCGCAAGATCCGCCCTGGCTGGGAGAACCGTTTCCCTCGCACGCCGGAGGCCATCCGTGACGCCTACCACCAGTCGCCCATCTACCAGGCGGCCATTTCCGAGTACAACTACCCACAGACACAGGAGGCTGCTGACCGCACGGCTGATTTCAAGGAGTCGGTGGCATGGGAGAAGTCCAAGCACCTGCCCAAGGGCAGCAACCTGACGACCAGCTTCTGGGACCAGGTCATCTTCTGTACTCGTCGCCAATACCAGATCCTGTGGGGCGAGAAGAGCACGTTCTTGATTCGCCAGGTTCTGTCCTGTGTCATGGCTCTGCTCGCTGGTTCCTGTTTCTACAACGCCTCTGAGAACTCGAGCGGTCTCTTTGTCAAGGGCGGCGCACTCTTCTTCTCGATTCTATACAACTCGCTGGCCGCCATGTCTGAAGTCACCGAGTCCTTCAAGGGCCGTCCCATCCTGACCAAGCACAAGACGTTTGCCATGCACCACCCCGCCGCCTTCTGTCTCGCCCAGATCACGGCTGATTTCCCCGTCCTCCTGTTCCAGTGCAGCATCTTCTCGGTTGTCATTTACTGGATGGTCGGCCTCAAGCACACGGCCCAGGCCTTCTTCATCTTCTGGTCGATTCTGTTCACCACTACGCTCTGTCTGACGGCCCTGTTCCGATGCATTGGTGCTGCTTTCGGCTCGTTCGAGGCCGCCTCCAAGATCAGCGGCACGGCGATCAAGGGTCTCGTCATGTACGCCGGCTACATGATTCCAAAGCCCAAGATCAAGAACTGGTTCCTCGAGCTGTACTACACCAACCCCTTTGCCTATGCCTTCCAGGCTGCCCTGTCCAACGAGTTCCATGGCCAGCACATCCCCTGCGTTGGCCTCAACCTGGTTCCCAGCGGCCCCGGCTATGAGGATATTGACTCGGCCAACCGTGCTTGTGCTGGCGTCGGTGGTGCTGAGCCTGGTGCTGATTTTGTCACTGGCGACCAGTACCTAAGCTCGCTGCACTACCACCACTCGTCGCTGTGGCGCAACTTTGGCGTCCTCTGGGGCTGGTGGGGCTTCTTTGCGATTCTCACTATCTTCTTCACCTCGCGCTGGCGGGCCACCGGCAGCCAGGGCTCCTCTCTGCTGATCCCGCGTGAATCTCTCAAGGCCCACCAAAAGGCGGCTGGCAAGCACGACGAGGAGACCTTGGCCGAGAAGACAAACGACCGCACCACTGCCGCCGATACTGAGGGAAACAACGTCGACGACAACCTGGTCCGCAACACGTCCATTTTCACCTGGAAGAACCTCACTTACACCGTCAACACTCCCTCTGGCGAGCGCGTCCTCCTCGACAATGTTAACGGTTGGGTCAAGCCTGGTATGCTGGGTGCTCTGATGGGCTCTTCGGGTGCCGGCAAGACGACGCTTCTTGATGTCCTGGCCCAGCGCAAGACGGAAGGTACCATTCGCGGTTCCATCTTGGTCGACGGTCGCCCTCTCCCTGTTTCCTTCCAGCGCATGGCCGGCTACTGTGAGCAGCTTGATGTCCACGAGTCGTTTGCCACGGTCCGTGAAGCCCTCCAGTTCTCTGCCCTCCTCCGCCAACCCCGCACGACGCCTCGCGAAGAGAAGCTCAAGTACGTCGACACCATCATCGACCTGCTCGAGCTGCACGACCTGGCCGACACCTTGATTGGTTCCATCGGCAACGGTCTGTCGGTCGAGCAGCGCAAGCGCGTCACCATTGGCGTCGAGCTGGTCGCCAAGCCCAGCATTTTGATTTTCCTCGACGAGCCTACGTCCGGTCTCGACGGCCAGTCCGCCTACAACACCGTCCGCTTCCTGCGCAAGCTGGCCGACGTCGGCCAGGCCGTCCTCGTGACGATCCACCAGCCCTCGGCCCAGCTCTTTGCCCAGTTCGACACCTTGTTGCTGCTCGCCAAGGGCGGTAAGACGGTCTACTTTGGCGACATTGGCGACAACGGCGCCACCGTCAAGCACTACTTTGGCCAGTACGGCGCCGAGTGCCCGCCCGAGGCCAACCCGGCCGAGTTTATGATCGACGTCGTGACGGGCGGCATCGAGCACGTCAAGCACAAGGACTGGCACCAGATCTGGCTCGACTCGGCCGAGCAGCACGCCATGCTCACCGAGTTGGATGATATCACGCAAAAGGCGGCGGCGGCTCCCTCGGCTACGGAGGGCGACGACGGCCACGAGTTTGCCATGCCCATGTGGGAGCAGGTCAAGATTGTCACCAAGCGCATGAACATTGCCCTCTTCCGCAACACCGCCTACGTCAACAATAAGTTTATGCTGCACATCACCTCGGCCCTGCTCAACGGTTTTTCTTTCTGGCGCCCCGGCGACAGTGTGACCGACCTGCAGCTCAAGATGTTCACCATCTTCAACTTTGTCTTTGTCGCGCCCGGTGTCATCAACCAGCTCCAGCCGCTCTTCATCCAGCGTCGTGATATCTACGATGCCCGCGAGAAGAAGTCCAAGATGTACTCGTGGGTCGCCTTTGTCACCGGTCTCATCGTGTCTGAGTTCCCCTACCTCTGCATCTGCGCCGTTCTCTACTTCGCCTGCTGGTACTGGCCCGTCTGGACGCTGCCCCACGACTCCAACCGCTCCGGCGCCATCTTCTTCATGATGTGGATCTACGAGTTTATTTATACGGGTATCGGCCAGTTCATCGCCGCCTACGCTCCCAACCCCGTCTTTGCCGCCCTCGTCAACCCCCTGCTGATCAGCATCATGGTCCTGTTCTGTGGCGTCTTTGTCCCCTACGGCCAGCTCTCCGTCTTCTGGCGCTACTGGATGTACTGGATCAACCCGTTCAACTACGTCGTCAACGGCATGCTCACGTTCGGTCTGTGGGGCCAAAAGGTCGTCTGCGCCGCCAACGAGCTCGCCCGCTTTGACCCGCCCAACAGCACCACCTGCGCCTCGTTTTTGGGCTCGTACCTCGCCGCCAACGGCACCGGCTTCCGCGCCAACCTCCTCAACCCCGACGCCACCGCCGACTGCCAGGTTTGCGAGTACCGCGACGGCAGCGGCTTTCTGTCGACTATCAACGTCAACCACTACTACGTCGGCTGGCGCGATGCCGCCATTACCGTGCTGTACGCCTTCTCCGGCTACGCGCTAGTCTTTGGCCTGATGAAGCTGCGCACAAAGGCCTCCAAGAAGGCCGAGTAGATGCATCATGACGTATCTCACTCACATGTTCTCTCTTTCACCTTTCTTTTTTGTCAACACTTTTTCCACTGTCTTTTGATTCGTTTGTCTTTCATTGTTTCTGCTACGTTTTCTTTTCGTCTGTTTGTTTCCTCGCATTTCAGCCCGCATTTACATCTGTACATGAGCGTTTCATACCATGCACATACCATCATATCATCATAGACATAGACTGCATATATCTTTGGGCGTCATAGATTAGACATAGACTTTACCAAAACTCACATATGAATCAGAAAATAAAAATAAATCAAATCAAATCAAAATAAAAAAGAATAAGTAGTAATACTACAGGTAGACGTCGATCTTATATGTAATTCTCCGTGGTTAAACTGACTCTGGATTGCAGTGCATTGCAAAGGATGCCGCAAACCCGGTTCGCGACATATTCCACCTCGTTTTATTAATTCTCCGTGTTCATCTCGTGCTCATCCCATTCTGGTGCTCTTATCTCTACTCCTTTGGGACCCACAGTCACCTCTCCGTGTTCCGAGTTCCGACCAAGCCCCTCTCAGAAGCCAGAACACTCCTTTTCGGCCATATTCTCGAACAGGAGGTTCTCGCACGCAACCCATGGCATGTTTCTGCGTTCGTCTGATTGGCCAACAGTTCTTGTGTTTGCAAAATATCCAGTGCCTCCTTTTCTACGTCGTACTCTTCGTCCCTCCCATGAACTCTCCCTGTCCTCCCTCCTGGAATGCTTCGTCACAGAACGAGGGTCCCACACGCTCACAGCCACGCTGTAAAAAGCCAGTGAAAACACGTCAACTTCCAGTGAGGTGAATGTCTGTTGTTCTAGGCCATTTCAGGGCCACGACCACCCCCCTGTCAGTCCCAGCTGCCGCGCGTTCTTGGCACAGCTATCCCCGATCCAGGCTAGCTGCCGTCCTTGGCAACGCCCTGAAGACCCAGTAAAATCTTTTGGGAGGGACGCAACCACCCATCTTGGCGATCGCTCGCCCACTGTGAGATTCGAGATCACAACGATGAACGGTGAAGATGGTGACTGGTTTGTGCAGTTTTGTGGGAGGACAAGGTGAGAGAAATTGAGAAGAAAGAATCAAGAATCAAGACGATGCTAAAATAATAATTTTACTACGACAACTGGCAGGGACAGCAAAAAATTTGCCCACAACGATGTCTCCATAATTTCTCCCCTGCACTAGACCAAGTAAAACGATGACGAGGCCAAACTGCGCAGTAATTACGCCAGCAGTGGGACTCTTTTTTTCCACGACGACCAAATCAACAGCACACCTTTCTGCGTCTCTCTGTTATTTCCAGTTAATTCTGGATCGTTATTCGAATCACTGTTTTCTTGTTGATTTTTCTACGACCTTCGTACCAGGATCTCCCTGCATGCCGTACACGCGCCCTTTGGCCACCCATTCCCAAATTGGCAATAGATGCTATTCGTACACGATGGACTAGACCAGACCTGTTTCTATTTCTGGGATCTTGAGAGGAGTCGTCACCCCATCTAGGAAAGGGCAAGGGGAAGAAGAGGAAAAATCAACCTTGTGTCTGTTCCCGGCACATTTGTCCACGTAAAATGGCAGTGTCCAGTCAGTCGTGGAGCACATCGTAATAAACAAAACCAGCCGTAGCCCCTTACATTTCATGTCCTCTGTGTTTTTGCCCTTCTATTTCTTTCTCGTCCTTTTTTACTTCTCGCTTTTCTTCTCTTTTCCTTTTGCTTACTTCGTCATCTTCTCGCCTTTTCATTCACTCGTTTGATCCGTCTCTTGTGTTGCCCTTCCGTAGCACCGACTTTCGCTTCTTTCTATACCATTCGTTCACGCTCGTTTCATTTTGTCTTGTCTCGCCTTTCAACTTTTCAACGGTCGTTTGCAGCCACAGTCAACTCAGCACTTTATTGTTTCATCTTCTTCGACAACATTTTACATCGCTATCATGCACTTCACCAAGACCGCCGTTCTGGCCGGCCTCGCGGGCCTGGCTTCGGCCCAGACCTACACCGACTGCAACCCGACCACCAACTCTAGTATGTCTCTTCGTCTTAATGCCTTTTTGAATGTCCCTCACTAACGATCTAGGCTGCCCGTCGGATGTCGGTCTCGACAAGTCGTCGTACTCGGTCGACTTCACCAACGGCGAGAGCTCCGACTGGACCCTGTCGTCCGAGTCGGCCACCTACAGCTCCAGCACCGGTGCGGCTCTCACTATCACCAAGTCTGGCGATGCCCCGACTCTCATCAGCAACTTTTACATCTTCTTTGGCCGTGTCTCGGTCATGATGCGCGCCTCGCCCGGCACCGGCATTGTCAGCAGCATCGTCCTCGAGTCGGACGATCTCGACGAGGTCGACTGGGAGTGGATTGGCGGCGAGGACAACCAGGTCCAGACCGACTACTTTGGCAAGGGCAACACTACGGCCTACGACCGTGGCACCACCGTCGACCTTGATGCCGCCACGCAGTCCACCTTCCGCAACTGGACCCTGGTCTGGACCAAGGAGTCGACCGAGTGGTACCTCGACGGCTCGCTTCTGCGCACGCTGACCTACAGCGAGGCTCTCGGCGGCAAGAACTACCCCCAGACGCCCATGCGCATCAAGGTCGGCAGCTGGGCCGGCGGCGACAGCAGCAACGCCGAGGGCACCATTGAGTGGGCCGGCGGCGAGACCGACTACGATGACGGCCCGTTCACTATGTACGTCGAGAGCATCGAGATTGAGAACTACAACCCCGGCGCCAGCTACACCTACGGCGACATGACTGGCGACTATACCAGCATTGTGATTGGTGACTCGACTGATGACACCTCCTCGTCTTCGTCGTCCTCCTCTTCGTCGGCCACCTCCACCAAGACTGCTTCCGGCAAGACCAAGACCACCGCCACTGCTGCCGCCTCGACCTCTACCGCCTCGTCGTCCTCGTCTTCTTCGGGCTCGTCCTCCAACGCTTCCAACGGCACCTCGTCGTCGTCCAACGGCACTTCGTCCACCACCTCCGGCTCGTCCTCGACCTCGGTCGCCTCGGTCTCGGGTGCCACCACTGTCATCAGCCGCGGCTCCGTCCTGGCCGTCTCTGCTCTTCTGGCTGCTGCCATCTTCAACCTGTAAAGGAGTGGACCAGATGACGCTGTAAATATT
This sequence comes from Sporothrix humicola, assembly GCA_021396245.1. NCBI lineage: Eukaryota > Fungi > Ascomycota > Sordariomycetes > Ophiostomatales > Ophiostomataceae > Sporothrix > Sporothrix humicola. The sequence continues at coordinate 71,961 of WNYE01000054.1, read as the reverse complement.
TTTTCTTCTCTTAGATTGTACATTATTTGTGTTGCCTAGATATACATATTCATATATTCCTGATATACAACTTCTGTGCTATCGTCATTTCTCTCGAGATTTTATGTGAGACCTATTATGTCGACTTCGTTGTGCAAATTTCTTCCTGTTAAAAATTGTGTAAGGCTAATAGTCGCGACGTATGTAAGCATAATCCTAATGGCAGCGAGTAAATCCATGTCAGTCAGTTCAGTTTTCAGTAAATATCAAACAGGTTCACCTGGCCCTCTTCAACGAACAAGTTAATAAGCTCCCACAGTATTAGTTCTCAAAAATGAGTCGTAGCAAAAACATTGTGCACCGCATATCAATTATATTGTGTATAAACCATGTACATATGCTCGCCAAGAGAGAGGCACTACCCGTGGAGTGCCCAAAGACCCTTGAAATTAGTTCGGTGCGGCCATTAGTTTAGATTCCGTTGGCGTTGCCGTAGTACAATATTTCATCGTGACTTACACACAAGCAGTGCATCATCATTGGATATAGTGCCCTCCAAGTATCGAGTATGTGTAAGGACTTCGAGATCTCCCGTCACGGTCTTGCTCTAAGTTTCCAGCTAGACAATAATATAATGCCAAATGTAACTAGCACTTCGCACAAAAATAAAATCCATAAATTTTGAGTGAGAAGGGTGATGAAGGGAAATACTATATGGGAGAAAAGTATCATATTTGACGTAGAAGTAGAACCATCTCCATCATTTTACCTTCATGCAACGGTATTCTTCGTCGTCTTTCCTACAACCCCTATCCTACGATAAAACAACCAAAAGATCAATATTCACTTTGCTATTCCCTCGACAGAACTCAAGAACTCAACAACAAAATGGCAGACCAAAAAGATACGCCAGTCCTCAAGCTGGTACAGAAACTGGGGCAGTTGCAACATGCAATGTATCTTGCTACCCAGTTTGAGTACAGCCGAAAAACACGACGGTTACCATACAGGGACGACACGGACGAGGGTGTAGCCCATTATTTGCAAGTGATGATTTCCGGACGCCGTTGCAGTGTGGTCTGTGGAGACATTGCCAACACCCTCCACACTATCATCTTCCAAATTATGGAGATCAAAAACTCGTCACCACCCGGCACAGTCAACGCTCCACAGATACCGGATAAGGGAATACCAATTCCCCAAGAGGCCTTGATGAATATGCATTCGGACTACGACAACACAGGTGCAGATAACATGCACGGCAATGTGGACGAGAGGAGCGAAAACAGCCAACAGCAGAGCCAGCAAAACCAACAGAGCCTCGTACCCACCAGCACCGCGCCCCCTAGGCGTACAAAGACATTCAGCGACTTGCCAGCAGAGATCCGTGTCATGATATGGAAAGCTGCCGCTCTGCCTCCTGCCAGCTTGGAGTATTTCCAGGGCACAGAACAAGAAACCCGTCTCCGGACAATAGAAACACCTGCTCGGCCATATGAGACTGGACCGCTTCCTGTCAGCGTGCTTCTTCCTGACCGTGGGCTCTGGATGGCCTGCAAGGAATCTCGCTACGAGATAAAAAAGGCATACCGCAAAGCTTACGCCAAACTCATCGCGGCTCCCGGTGACAAAATTCCCAGACCTGCTCCGGCCCGTGTGCTGGCTCCGGTCCCTGATCAACCAGCTGCAAACGATAACCAGAACAACAACCAGAACAACAACCAGAACAACCAAAATGTTGTAGTCGGTGGGAATTCCAATCCTGTAATCAACTTCGACGACGACGATGATTCTGAGTATAAATATATCGATGATCGCTTGGCCAAGTACTACGAACAGTTAACCGAACTCAACGCCAACGGCCGACATGTACAACAAGTGTTTGTGGAGCTCGCCACAAATTATCCGGATGCCTACACCGAATACTACTTGCCTCCCATAGAGACAAACAACAACTTGTTTGCGGCCATCGACGAGGATTCTTAGGTGGCTAGTAATGGCACTCGATGCATATCGTTATATAATTCTGTTACTCTTGGTCAAAAGTCTGTCAATCTTTAACGAATAACATTTTTATTCAGAAAAAAAAAAAGGATTTTATCAAGATTATACTTGCATTTTTAATGTCACCAGCAGACTACATGATTTTTATTATAGCGAGGTCTAGTAGTCCATATTAAAATAAAAAAAAAGGTACAAAATTGAATTTAAAAAAATGTTGTGAAAAGAAACAATTTACTCAAAACGAGAAAATCAGATTTCTCACTCAGCGCAGATTCGTTGAAAATTATCACTCGTCACACATATCAATTTTGTCCTTTCCAAGATGTTTCAGTGATAAACATGCAATTATTGGGTGAGTATCTGAGCTAGAGGTGTTCTAGAATTTCTTGCCTTGACCAATAAATTCAGAACGTTGATAGGGTGATACGGTTGGCTTATATCGAGGTTGCCTGATGTGCGCAGGATATTTAAAATCGTTATGGAACCTTGTAGATTCTGCTTCTAGCCTAATTACGCCTTGCCATTTGACGAATCTTTCAGTGGCTGAATCGCTGCATGGCTGTAAGTGGTCAAATATGCCCGGCCGTATGCATATTGGGCACTGTAGGGGCCCCAATAGCGGTCCAATTCGTATGAATAATTTCAGGTTGGTTGGCAAACATGATGCTACGAAGTCAAGGGAAGTTTGCCCAATCTTCACATGGTCGGTTTTCTGCGCGGCGATGCAGCACATTCGACACTGAGAATTGTGCTTTGATCGATTCGAAGAATATGGGTTAAGCCTCAATTTACACAAAGAAAGGGTTTGCCTTCACTCTTTTGCTAATGGATACGGGGTGTAACAAGCCTCTGGCGAAACTCTTTTTTATTCGCCTGGCATATGCAGGTGTCCGTATTGCATTCTCGCCATGCAGGACAGAAACTTTCAGCTTGTTATCATATAAAAGGCGGAGTGATTTCTGAAAATTTGGAGAAATTGTTCTGTAGCCATCCACGCCCAACATACCACCTTTATGCAGTTTTAAGCATTCCTAGGGAGGGGTATGTAGCATCTCTCTGTTTTACGCATATGTGTAAAACGCGCAGCCGAAATGTAAGTATCTCACACAGACACAAAATCAACAGAGCATTGCTGACAATTCAATGGAAATGCTAGCATATCGAGCGATAACAGAAACACTCGTCTCTCGGACACAATAAACGTCGAAGACAAAAAAATGGACCCTCTATCGCTGCTTGTCAGTGCAGTAACATTAGTGGACACTGCGGCCAAGACATACAAGGCGATTGAGAAAATTAAGAATCACCCCAAAGCCTTCAAAGAAGTCAACGATGCACTCCCGGCGGTCAAGCGGACACTGTCGGAAGCAGTCGACTTTTACGAACAAGAAGACCAGCCAGTTCAGACCGATTTATTGCCCATCGCAAAGAGGTGCGAGGAAAATGTCGCCATGCTAAATACCGTCTTTGGCAAAGTGGCAAAGTCCAATGCAGCCGCCATAGCCGACGACGATATGTCCTGGGACGTCGCCGTCAAACGATACAGTGCGGCGTTGCTCAAATGGGGCAAGACGTTGGCCAAAAGCCGCAAAGTCGAGCTCCTCATGAAGGACATTTTGAGGGACGTCGACATGCTTAGCAAGCATCGCGTTTTCAGAACGTCGACCTTTACACAGGTGGCTGAGGTTCAAAAGGCCTTGCAGCAGCTTTCTATTGTCGAACCATCGATTACCGACGAGTATCTCGACACACTTGTGTCGTCTAACTCGAACATCCAGAATATTGCCAGTGGAGGTCGGGGCTGGCAGAACAACAACTACGCAGACAGCCAGTACGCCAACTTTGGTACTGGCTCCCAGTTCAACATTACTGGCGGGGGAACCAACAATTTCAGCATGGCGATGTAGATACTATTGACATGTGGCCATCATCTATCTCACATCAGCTATCTTTTCAACGGTATCATTTACATCAGACACAACTCTAAAACCCTCTGCAAATGTGGCGGGATGCACATGCTTTCAACCTATATAGATAGCGTGTGGTTTAATTGTCATGATTATCTCCTTTAGGTCTCTCATCCATTACAGGTTTCTTGAGAAAATGGTGACCAAGCAACGAATGAACATCAGGCTTCTGACCACCACACAACTGCATAAGTTATGCAGCTACAAGGTGGCAGTGCCCAATATTGCACATTTCGGCCCAAGCAGAAAGCTGCATAAAATTGCGGCTCTGCAAAAAGTTTTGGCTGTTCGGATTTGTCTAAAATGTCCTACACAAAACTTCTTCGAGAAATGGGCAGTGCTCTGTCCCCATCTCATTCTCAAAAAAAAAAAAAAAAACTATTGCACCTGTATCATTGCTCATCTTTCTACAGTTTTCTTTCATCTTGAGTTCAATAGTCTGCGCCACCAATATCAAACTTCCCGCTTCGTTTTTGGCATCTTCTCCTAAAGCATTGTTTTGCCATGGTCCAAGATTTTTCATATCTCGCCTAAGCCGCCATGGCCCAGACTCAACAGTACACGCAAAGTATCTCCAGCGGCGGCCAAGGGGGTCAAAACAACAATCATGGTTCCTACCAACAGGCCAATCTTGGAAGTGGTCCACAGATCAATGACCATCGAACGGGGCCAAACTTTTACAGTAAATATGTGTGCTGATGTTGACAGTAACAGACATTTCATGTTCTGATACTAATATCTATCACAGTACAGGCAGCTGGTGGTGCAAGGGCCGAGCAGGTTGAGCGAGACAAAATCATAGCGGACCTGCTCAAGTCAAGCTACAGGACGGCAAAAGATCGCAATCGGTCTCGAGTTCCAGGAACCTGCGAGTGGTTCGTGCGCCATCCAACCTTTCGACAGTGGCGTGACAGCGACCGGTCATCTATTCTTTGGGTGTCTGCGGACCCGGGATCGGGCAAGTCTGTTCTTGCAAAACACCTCATCGACTCCGTGTTGCCCGCCGATAATGCCACAGTCTGCTACTTTTTTTTTCAAAGACGACTTTGCCGACCAAAAATCAGCTTCCACTGCAATAGCTTGCATCCTGCACCAGCTCTTTATCCATCGTCCCGATTTTCTCACTGACGAGATTGTCCGCTGCATAAAGCAAGGCTCGGGATATGAGACTGGCTCGGTGAATGACCAGTGGAACCTGTTGCAGGAAGCGCTCAAACGAAGATCTGACAGCGATGTAGGCCCTTCTAAACGCCATAACATTGTCTGCGTCATTGATGCATTCAATGAGTGCAGCAGCGAAGATCAAGTTCGGTTTTCACAAGCCCTCAACAGCTTTTATCTCAACACGGATGCTGTCAATATGCAAAACATCGCCAATCTCAAGATCCTTATCACAAGTCGACCCTACGCAACAATTCAACATAATTTCAGCCGCCTCTTACAAGGCAACGGTTGCATGATCCGACTGGATGGAGATGCCGACGACGAAATGGACCAGATCCAACGTGAGATCAGCATATTCATTGAGTCCGAGGTCTGCGACATTGGCCTGGATTATTTCCAGTATGTCAATGACAGAAACGTTCTTCAAGCCCACCTTACCAGTATACCACACAGAACATACCTGTGGGTGTATCTGACATTGGACTGGGTCAAGGAGCAATTGAGAGCCGATGACGAGGCAAAAATCGGTGACATTATTTCTGAACTTCCGCCCACAGTTGAAAGAGCATACGAGCTCATTCTTGCTAAGAGCACAAAACCTGAAAAGGCCAGAAAGTTGCTTCAGATCGTCGTGGCTGCCGAGCGCCCACTGACACTGGAAGAGATGCACATTGCCTTGACAATAAAGCCGCATCATAGAGCCTACAAACGATCACTGGAAGGCCCTACGCCCACCGATTCAATACCCCCTTTTCGTGATACGTGGTTTCGTAATCACGTTCGAAACCTCTGTGGGCTGTTTGTTACCGTTGTTGATTCTAAGCTATATCTCTTGCATCAAACGTGCAAAGAATTTCTTGTCCAGGATGGCGACGAAGGGGAGCATGACAGCTTCGATTATCCAAAGACATGGAAACATTCTCTTCAGCTACCAGTGTCCCACAGGGTCATGCACACCATTTGAATCCTTCACTTGAGCTTCACGATTTTCAGCCAGTTTGTGAGGCCTATACCCAGCAATGAGGGAGGAAACTGGAAATTGGCGAAAGATTACCGTGCCGGACATCCATTTTTTGAATATTCGTCAAAGAACTGGGTGCGTCATTTCCATGCTTCGACGCTGGAAGAGGATGTGGAGACGATCATGCCATTATTGAAGGGCTCCAAAGAAATGGCTCCGACTTGGTTCTGGATCAATGATAATTGGAGTGATTATTCGCCTTTGATGTTGGCCTGCTATCTAGGACTTCCCAAGACAGCAAAGGCCTTATTAATGGACCCAAATATCGACCTAAATCAAACAGCAAAGAACTCCGGCCAAACGGCACTTCTAATGGCATTGGAAAGAGGCCACAGAGCTGTTGTTGATATGCTGTTGCATAAAGCGATTCAAGACCGTCTTCACAACAAAAGAGACCCCGGCGAAGTCATCGATATTGATCAATGGGACCACGATGGTGATACAGCATTATCGATTGCCAGCAGATGCGGCGATGTGCACACTGTTCGGCTACTGCTTGATGCGGGAGCAAGTCTTGACCCACACGGCATCAATGAGACATCCATTCTTCACCACGCTTTGGATGGTATAGACACAGATATTGAAACCGTTCCGGAGATCTTTGACATGCTTATCAATGCCGGTGCTAGTTACAAGGCGAAGGGTGATTATTCTGGCGAGCCATTGGCCGAGGCTATTTATCGTGGACAGACTGAACGCATGGAATATCTTATTCACAACGGCGAAAGTGTTGACTTTTTCGAAAATGACAGATGGACGCCCTTGGTTATGGCCATCGCATTAGACAAGATGGAGGCTTTCGATATTCTTATCAAAGCCGGAGCAGATGTCGATAACCAAATTACAAATGGATACACACCAATCTGCTATGCTGCTTGGAAAGCAAGACTACACTTCCTAAAACGACTCATATCCATTGGTGCAAAGGTCAATACGATCCACTGGACTGAACCCGTATGCTCTCCATTACACTCTGCGGTTGGCTATGGGAGCATCGAGTGCGTGACGCTTCTGGTTGAAGCTGGGGCGGACGTCAGGACAGAAGTCGAGGACTGGGGTACCCCATTGTCGCTGGCCATTTCGAAAGAGTTAGATGACATTGCGGAATTTCTCCGTTCAGTCTGTGCAACCAAAGAAGCATCTAGCAAATTTAGTTAGGATTAGTCTTTTCATTGTCCATGAAACTCGACCTTTATATCGAAAAGAAAAGATACTGTCAAATTGTAGCAACTGGACCATAACCAAACTGTGATTGATCGGGTTGCGAGGCACACGGCCCGTAACCACCAGCATCACGAGGTCAGTCAGAAATACCAACTTTCACTTACTCGACACATTAGCATTGGCCGAGTATCTAGAAGTTACAATCCTGGTGATTCGGTTGCAGTCGCTGTCAAGCTGTATTGAGACGGTGTTCAACGATCGGCTTTCCCCGCAAAACCGATGTTGTTTATCAACCTAAGAATGACCTACCAGATTAAGCTATCAGTTTCGTGTGGCACAGGCCGGACGAAGCGAACGGCGGGGGTAGATCAGAGACCAAGAGCGCAGCGCTGACATTTCCCCTCTTCTTCTCTTTCGACTGACAACAAGATTGCCCGCCCGCCGGTCATGACATGTGGCTCCGCCCGCGTGTACTTTGGCTTCGCACAAAGTAGATTTAATATGATTGCGTGCTCGCAACGCCATTTCCACTGCAGAGAGCGTGATTCTGTCAAACGAAAATAAACTTTGAAAAGAAACACAACACGTGGAAGAAAAGAAAGAGAAACGAAATTTGAAAAACAACGAAAAATTAACAGGTTTTAACAGAAAACAAAAACATACACAGGTTCACACGAGGGATCACAAAGCACTACGGAATCGCGCTTAAACTTACTGTCAGCCCTGCAGCTACATCCCAAAATGTGTGGTGACAGCATCGACCATCTCAGCAAGGCGCTGATCCCCGACGTGTCAACGGCCGAGGTGGACGATTTTATCATCGCATCGATCAGCCGGAAGGACCCTGTCGATCAGGACAGGCCAGATGGCACACCAGATGGCACGCCAGACAGCACAACTGCCCATACACCTGCCAGCACGTCAGCCGAGCCGGCTACTACGTCCCCCACTACAGGTATCAGTGCGCCTGCACCTGCAGCAGCATCAGCATCTACGACTACGACTACAACTGCGGCAGCAAAAGCACCGCCACCACTTGCCCTGCCCCAGGAGACTGTCATCTTCAAGGCTACTGTCCTGACACTCGTCGGGGGCAAGTTCAATGTTACTGAGGCACTGGCCATCCGCGGCGACACCGTCGTGGCCACAGGCACCCTGGAGGATGTGCGGGCTGCTGTTGGTTCTGCTGGCATCCGTGAGGTCGACTACGGCAACCGCGTGATCACGCCAGGGTTCATCGATCCCCATGTCCATCTCTTGATGACCGCTTTGACATCTGACAAGAAGCGGTTTGTCGACCTGACGTTCCCTGGCGTGCGGACACAGCAGGATGCCCTGGACAAGATTAAAGAAGCCGTGGCCAAGCGGCAGGCAGAGTCCTCTCAGACTGAGGGGACCGAAAAGAAGGTTCAGTGGCTCGCCGGCTTTGGCTTTGACCCATCCCTTGTCAAGGGCCACCCGGACTTGACCATCGACCTTCTAGATGACCTGTCTGTCGAGGGTATTGCCATCTATGTGCTCAACCAGTCGGGCCACGTTGCCTACGTCAACTCGGTCGCCATGCGCGAGCTCGGTGTCGGTCAACGGCCTGGTGAGCCTGGCTACCCTGCCGACGACGAGAATTATCAGAAGCGGGTCGAGGACGGTGCTCTGACAGGGCTGTTGTTCGAAGACGCTGTCCATGCTCTTGGCAAGAACCTGTCGAAGCCGACCGCGGCCGAGGCGGTGGCAGGTGGCCGTGGGGTGTTGCAACGCTGGGCCAGTAAGGGCATCACGACGGCGTTTGACTGCGGTGTCGGCATCCTGGGTGGTCTGACAGACCTGGCGCTGCTTCGTCTCATTCTCGACCGCAACACACTGCCTGACCAGTCCGTTGTGTTGCCTCGCTTCCATGGCGCGCTGACTTCTCAGACCGTCGAGAGTCTCGTTCCTGTTGCCGACCTCATGCGCCTGCCGCCATGGCACTTGACCGCAGATGGCGGCGAGGCCGCCGGCTCGGTGTATGGCATCAAGTTTTGGCTTGACGGGTCCACTCAAGGCTTCACGGCCGCCGTGTACAAGCCGTACCGTGATCAGCCCGACAATTATGGCATCCTCAACTTCCGCAAGGGCACCGCCCTCGATGCACCGCCTGACGATGACCGTCTCGTGTCACTCGTGCAGCCGTTTGTGCGTGGCGGCTGGCAGATTGTTATGCACACCAACGGCGCCCGTGCCTTTGACCAGGCCCTGAGAGTGTATGCTCGCGTGCTGGCGGCCGAGGCCGTGGCCACCGACGTCTTCGGAGGACCCGGTGGACAGGGCAAGCTTCACCGCAAGCGGTATATGCACCGTCTTGAGCACGTCACGGCCGACATTTCACCGCAGCAGCTGTCCCGAGCGGCTCAGCTGGGCCTGGGCGTGTCCCATTTGATTGCCCATGTGCGCCGTTGGGGCGATTCATTTGCGACGTATGTGCTCGACGAGGAGCGGGCAGCCCGTCTGGATCCCGTGGCCGACGCCGTGGAGGCTGGTGTGACCTACTCCTTCCACAGCGACTCGCCTATCAGCGAGGCCAACCCACTTCAGTATGTAGAGACGGCGGCGAGCCGTGTTCTCGAGGCAACGGGCGCCGTGCTGGGCCCCGAGCAGCGCATTTCGGTCGAGCAAGCGTTTGCCGGTGTGACGTACAACCCGGCACGGCAGCTGGGCCGCCTGGACGAGCTGGGATCGTTGGAGCCCGGTAAAAAGGCCGACTTTGTGGTGCTGGACACGGATCCGCGGACGGTCGAGGCGAGTAAGCTGGTTTCGTCGGTGGGCATCGAAGAGACGTGGATCGGTGGCCGTCTGGCCTTTCGGAGGGAGTAGGAGGGGGAAGGATGCTGAACTCCGTAAAGGATGATCCCGGGATGGATGTTTATTTTCCGATGTGTACATAGAAATGTCCGACGTTGACAGAGCAAAAGAAACGGACAAAAAATTGAGCTTGTGCGTTCTCGTGCGGTTTGATCTGATTATTTTCCAGTGCCCCCCACAAAAAGGATCACGCAGGATGGAATGCCCAAAACAGCTTGTCCGACCACCGGACCGGACGTCGAAGACCGCTTGAACTGATCAGTACTACCGGGCCTGCGTGCCCCTGGGGTGAAAAAGTGGGAGGTGGATCCTTGAGAGGAGCTTGGAGGGGAAGGGGCATCGTGTCGGGGATTCTTCGTTGTCGTGGGGCCAGGCCAGTGCAATGTGGGAAGATGGGCAGATCGAGGGTTGCGCCATCGCGTTCGTGTTGAATGTGAAGGCAAAAGTGAGAAGATGAAGTTGCGAAAGGAGAAGAGAAAAGGGCGAGCCCCTGAGAGAATCTTCAGCGAGAGTTTACCCTTCAGAATCAGTCCACTAACGCCCGTTCGGCAGGAGTCCGACGAAGCCGACACTGCCGTGGCTGTTGTCAACAGATGGTGCACAGAGTGGACAGGGTGGCTCTTTCTGTTTTGGGGCGGCAGTGAGATGTGCCCTTAATTACGAGCATCTACGAGAGTTCGAAGAGAAGCTGAGACGGAGCCGTTGTGACTCCTCAAGGCAAGTGCTGCCGACATGACACAATATCCATGACAGGCGCCATTGCCTGCCCAGATGCGCTGAGACGGGACTGTACCTGTCTTCACCGACTCCCGCGAGCCCCCCACATGGGCCGTCTTTTGGATGCGGAGAGTTCTCTGATTGGTCAATTCTCGACACGAGAGAGGGTCGGACTTGGTTCGGAGGGTCATTGAGCTGCAAAATCGAAGCTGTGTTTAGGGGTTTTTGGTGAGTTTTGGGGCATTTTATCCGCGTTGTGCGGTGGGCGCCAGTGACAAGCTCCCGCACAGCTTTTTTCTTTTCTTTTTTTTTCTTTTCGTGTTCCCCTTCCTGAGTCAATTTTCCCACCACCTCCACCATCCACATCCCACTTTACGCCCCCTGCACGGCCATCTGCCATCGACTCACGCGCTTCTTTTTTGGTGTCTTTTCTGGCCCTTTTGGCTCTTGGTCTCCAATACTCCAAAGTCGCTCCGCAATCCGGTTCTCTCCGCTCGTCCCTAGTTCCTTTTTTCCCTCGCAACCTTTCGTCCAGGCGTCGCCTTTTTATTTGGCCGCGGTCCCCTCCGAAATTCTGGTCGTCGACTTGCGGTTCCTATTTCGCTCGTTTCGATCTTTCTTTCTCTTCTTCCAGCCTTTTACGACTCGACCTCGACTTCGAACCTGTCAACCTCCTCCCTCCCCCTCCTCCTCCTCGATCACATCACAATGCTGTCTGTCCTGAGACTGTCGGCGCGCCAGGCCGGTGTCGCCAGCCGGCGCGTGGGTGCTGTTGCTGTGCCTGCCAGTCGCTTTGCTTCGTCGTGGGCTAACGTGCCCCAGGGTCCTCCGGTAAGTCGAGGCTATGAGGCTATTTTGGGTGTTTGCTGAAGAATCGTGAAAACGAAAAAAAGAGGGGGAAGCAAGACGACCAAACAAAAGGGGAAACAAAAGAAACAAGGGAACAAAACAAACAGAAAAGAAAGAGCAGAAGAAACAGGTAAGGATCAAACAGTTGAAACACAGGACATATGGACTAACTATATACTCTAGGATGTAAGTTGATTGCCTCGTCCAACCTCGGAAAAGACAAAAGACGCAAGTTGCTTTTCGCTTCGCTTCGGTATCTTGCGTCGGTAGATAATGGTGGCATTATTCCAGGGCACTTTTAGTGCTCTTGGTGAATCATGGTGCCATTTGGTGCTGCAGTTACAGCGGCCTTTGGGCGCATTTTTGGTGCAGTTTTGCTAATCCAGTGCTTGTTTCTGCCCCTCCAATAGGCTATTCTCGGTAAGAAATGACCCTCCACGATAACAATCTTATCACTTCTTTCCTCATTCCTCTTGCTGTCTCGGACCCACACCACTAACACATCTCCTTCCAGGTATCACTGAGGCTTTCAAGGCCGACTCGTTCGCCGAGAAGATCAACCTCGGTGTCGGCGCCTACCGCGACGATGCCGGCAAGCCCTACGTCCTGCCGTCAGTCCGCACCGCCGAGGACAAGGTGATTGCCCAGCGCCTCAACAAGGAGTACGCCGGCATCACTGGTCTGCCCGAGTTCACCAAGGGCGCTGCTGAGCTTGCCTACGGCGCCGACAGCCCGGCCCTCGGCCGCCTCGCCATCACCCAGTCCATCTCGGGTACCGGTGCCCTGCGCATTGGTGCTGCCTTCATCGAGCGCTTCTACCCCGGCGGCGCCGACCGGCCCAAGGAGATCTACATCCCCACCCCGTCGTGGGCCAACCACAACGCCGTCTTCACCGATGCCGGCCTGACCGTCAAGAAGTACCGCTACTACGACCCCGCCACCATTGGCCTCGACTACGAGGGCCTCCTGGCCGATGTCCGCGCCGCCCCCGCCGGCTCCGTCTTCATGCTGCACGCCTGTGCCCACAACCCTACGGGTGTCGACCCCACCGAGTCGCAGTGGGTCGAGATTGAGGCCGCCATCCGCGAGTCGGGCCACTTTGTTTTCTTCGACATGGCCTACCAGGGCTTCGCCTCGGGCGACGCCGCCAAGGACGCCTTTGCTCTGCGTTACTTTGTCGAGAAGGGCCACCAGCCCGTGCTGGCCCAGTCGTTCGCCAAGAACATGGGTCTGTACGGCGAGCGTGTCGGTGCCTTCAGCGTTGTCTGTGCCGACGCCGCCGAGGCCAAGCGCGTCGACTCGCAGATCAAGATCCTCGTCCGCCCTCTGTACTCGAACCCCCCGGTCCACGGCGCCCGCATTGCCGGCACGATCCTGAACGACGCCGCCCTCAAGGAGCAGTGGCTCGGCGAGGTCAAGGGCATGGCCGACCGCATCATTGCCATGCGCAAGCTGCTGCGCGACAACCTCGAGGCTCTGGGCAGCAAGCACGACTGGTCGCACATTACCAGCCAGATCGGCATGTTCGCCTACACGGGCCTCAAGCCTGAGCAGATGGACGCCCTGGCCAAGGAGCACTCCGTCTACGCCACCAAAGACGGCCGTATCTCGGTTGCCGGTATCACCAGCGCCAACGTCGGCCGCCTGGCCGAGTCCATCTTCAAGGTGACCGGTTAAGCGCGTCATCTTAGTTTGTCTTTGTCTATTTTCTTTTTGTCCTTTCCTTCGTTTCAACCCAAAAATTTAGAGTAGAAGGGAAACTGTCGTCGGCGGCCTAGAGAGGATCTATTTTGCCATCTATGATCTACGATTTGAAAAAAGAGAGGGTATCTAAAAATGGGGTATATCATCTAGAGCTAGACGTACAAATTGTGTGCAGCGAAGAAAAAATGGAGGAAGAGAAGAGAGAATGAAAACAGCAAAGAAAGAAAAAAAATCAAATAATGAGTCACGGATTTGGAGGCTATTCTGTATTATTTTTATTTCCTATGTTCCGTTTCCTATGTTCACCCTTGTTTTTCAGTAATGGAAAGCAAAAAAAAAAAAAAAAATGACCCAACGCCATTCTTCAAAAAGATCAATAGAGTCACCGCCGGTGCAGTCATTGTATCTTGTCGTCATTCGTAAATCATTGCCGTGTGGCATCAACGCCCTAACCTCGCCAAGTCACTCCGCACATCTTCCACTTGCTGTCCCATTTCCCGATAGACCCGCGCCATCTCCCGCATCGTGCGTGCTTTTCCCTTTGCGTCGGTGCCCTCGTCATCTTCAGCATCCACGTCGATCCCGTATTCCTTCAGCAGAGCCTTGCGTTCCCGTATTGTTTCTTCCAGCCGCATCTTGCTATCCCGTAGGTGACTCGCGTAGTTTTGCAGCGCTGCTTCTGAATCCGGGGGGTAGACTGCCTTTACAGCAGCTGCATGTGTTGCTTGTGCGTCGACTTCGCCAGTTTGTGCTTCCAAAGCCACTTCGGCTGCTCGAAGTTCTAGTGACCGCGCAACGGGGCCATGCTTCGTTTCCAATGTCCTGATAAGGCCAGTCATAGATGCCGCCTCTAGATCGAGCAATTCAAGCAAGGCCGTCGCTGTCTCGTGCCGTGCGTTCGCCAGTTTTATGCGTGTATCGATAATCGACTGTTGTAATGCGGCTATCTGGGCTGGGATACCGGGAACGGCACGGTGAAGGTACGACGGGTTTGTAGACGGATTGACGACGCGTGCAAGACCTCTGGCAGCGTTTTGCAGGTTGTCAGACACGAGCTCGGCCAGTCGTGGCAGGTGTTCTGGGAGAGATGTGAATGGCGGACTAGACAGCAACAGCTCCATGTCTTCAGCTGATAGCGAGTTTCCCGAGGAAGAAGACGCTTCAGGCTCGATTGCGAGTTGCAACAGCGGTGGCAGAAGCATCAACAAGTCCATCAGATCTGGCGGCAGATCATTTGCTGGCTTGGATGGCGGTACAAGTGCCGGTTTTGAAGTCGCACGCGCAGCTCTCCGTGCTGCAGCACCGCCTATTTTGCTGTCTGCCGAGCTCGCTGCCTCTGTTGTTGGGGTTGGCGCTGCAATAGTAGAGATGGCCTGTACAAGAAGATGGTTCTTGGCGGCCCTTAATCGTGCCTCTCTTGCTTTCTATTGTATGTCAGTCAACAATCAATTTTAGAGTCTGGACCGTGGGAAGCATACCTCTTTGACGGCTGCCCGCTCTTTCGCTCCAGCATCCGACTTTGTTGATCCATCTGGATTGAGGATAACCGTTGTGAGTGTTGTGTAGAGTTGGGCGAAGTCGGGATTGTTCTTAAGAACCGCCTCGTCAATGGGCGGTAACATCTTGAGTGTGTGCAATTTTTCGTGGAAATTATTGCCAGGGTTTTTGGTGTATTATCGCTTGTTGACCTCCCTCTTCATGATCATCACCGCGGAAAGGGGACGTGTCGTTGAACACAAACAAACGCGAATGCGGAATAGTTGAACAGCTGGTAAATTAGTGGGTCCTCTGTCTCTCTCTCTGTGTCGGGCCGGCAAAATTTGGGTGCAAAAATATAGTGGGTCCGAGACTGTCAATTAGACCAATCACATGCGTCAATTTGCCTGGCTGGCGTGAATCTGTAAATTTTCGAGAGCTTCTGCTTCAGTCGAACGACACACGACAAGAACCACCTCAAGCTCTCGCAACAAGAGCGACAACGACAACAGAGCCGGCGCACTTCTACGACTAGAAGTATCGTCGCCTTTTTACCGACCTCTTCTTCACATCACCCTCGCATCAGCGACAATGGCGCCCTCACCATACCTCGTCGCCCGCGCCGGCCAACGGTTGACCTCGACGGCAACCTCCTCCTCCTCTTCCTCTCTCCTCGCCGCCGCCTCCCTCCGCCTCTCCCAGTCCTCCTCCACACAGTCGATCCTTTCCTCTCAACAAATACGCGGCTACAAGCAGGCCGTTCCCGCCGAGGGCCCGCCCATTCCCTCACCCACCGCGAACCGCCCGGATATTCCGCCCTACCCCTACGGCCCCCGCCGCCTCTTCAAGCAGGCCAACAAGGGCCTCTACGCCAACTCCCGCATCCAGTTCGGCAACACCGTCTCGCGCGAAACCGAAGTCATCAACTCCCAAAAAGTCCGCCGCCGCTGGTGGCCCAACATTCAGGAAAAGAGACTCTACTCCGAAGCCCTCGGCGTCCACATCCGCAGCCGCGTCAGCACCCGTGTCCTGCGCACAATCGACAAGCTCGGCGGCATCGACGCCTACCTGCTGGGCTCCAAGCCCCGGCGCATCTCCGATCTGGGCCCCTGGGGCTGGCGTCTGCGCTGGCGTGTCATGCAGACGCCCACCGTCCAGGAACAGTTCCGGCAGCAGCGCATTGCCCTGGGCCTGCCCGAAGAGGGTGTGGAGGCAGCACGGGCCAAGGCCGAGGCGGAGCAGGCCCTGCTGGAGCACGAAATTGCAGATGGCAGCCTGCTGGCTGAGGAGACGACACAGCAGATGATCGACGAGGATGCCGTTTTCGACATGGCACCACAAGAAGGATTCATGGAGGAGGCCGACGCAAAGAAGTCATCATAGAGGAAAATATCAGGACAATGGATGTATAAATCGAGGGCGTGTTATATACTGTATGAATACCAAAAGGCTATATGACTCATTCACGTTCACCTCGAAACCCAGGTTTGATCTTTGTCGCATTGATTCTGAGAAAATGATAAGCTGCACGTACTGTCAACTTGACGCTATATATGAAGCAAATATTTGGTTTAGTAACTCATACTATAAGTTTCTTTTGCCTCCTTTAGGGATATGCTATTCTTCTTTGCTGCTTTTGCGCCTATCTTTTACGTTAAATTTATTTTGTTCTTTCAAATGTTTATTTTTCTTCTCCTTCTTTTTTTCGGATGCCAAAGTAAATACCAATGAAGCCCAATGGCTCGACTATGCAATCTTTACCTAACAGCCTAATCATACTGTGTTGAGATTCACTGGCTTGTCAGGAGGATGAAAGGACCCCCTTGGCCAGTATTAGCTAGGCTTACAACACGGGTGGCACGATTGTTCTCTGCCGTGGATCTTGCTTTGCGATTATTTGCACATTAAAAGGGGCCGTGGCGGTAATGAAAGACGCAACGTGCATTCTTATGGCATTCTGCATGCTTGTGCTGCTTTCAGGACGGTGCCATGTGATAGGTGAAGAAAATGCACTTTACAAATACGAATTCAAAAGGCCGTGAAGGAAACCAGCCAGCCTTCGTATGCAAAGCAACCCACCATCCCTCCTACGACCAAGTTCATGCAGTTGTGCCATGTGATTCGCTACCTAGTTGTCCGTAAGAAAGATCCAGAAACTCGTCACATTTTCAGCTAAACTAAAGCCATTTCTCGTTTTCGACCGCCTGCATCGTTATCCAAAAAGTGGTGGAGGGTAATGATGACCCCACGTCACTCGCCTTGTCAAAAAGAAAGGGACACGCTCGTAAAGCATCGTTCAATGCTTCAACTTCCAATCCTCGACCTGATATAACGATCTTTGTCATGCATTGCTTGGTCTCTTTGTTCTCTATCGGTTTCTGAAGGCCTGTAAGAACGTCTCTCCAAACTTCAAAGTGCAGCAATCCGATCTCAGAATATCGATGCGACTCCAGCCTTCGGTCGACGACCATGCTGGGCAACAATGAAGGCCATACACAGAACATCGCCAGTGGATCAACTGGACATCAGAACAACAACTATGGCGCGAATCAACGGCTCAACACTGGAACAGGACACCAGTATAATGCGGAAAATATGACTTTCAGTAAGACTTGTGCCCGGTATTCGTTCACTTTGCCTGATGTCACATATATACGCAGTATATTGACGCGTTTTCAAACAGGCTCCCCGGATGACATACAGAATTTCAGGAGGCTTGCAATGATGAAATCTCTGCAGCCAACCCCGTATCAGGAGAGAAAAAATCGCAACCCGAACCCTGTCCCCGGGACATGCAAGTGGTTCCTCGAGCATGAAACCTTTAAGGAATGGCTCAACGGCAGCGAAGAAAACATTCTTTTGGTCACTGCGGACCCTGGATCTGGAAAGTCCGTCCTAGCAAGGCATCTGGTTGACCACATCCTACCACAACATGCCGACTTTACCGACATATACTATTTCTTCTTTAAACAGGATGATGAGCGCCAGAAGTCGGCAACAAATGCCATAAAATGCATTCTTCACCAAATTTTCACCAAGAGGCCGAATTTTCTTTCTGAGAGCATTATCGACCGCTACGAGTATGGCAGTGGACATGATTTCGGTTCTATGTACGACATTTGGGACTTGTTTATTTCTGTGCTGTCACAAGACATACCTTCCTCGGGTCCCCCTAATATCGTGTGCGTCTTTGATGGCATGGATGAGTGTAACAGCAATGAGCAATCTCTATTCATCGACACTCTTTGCGAATACTACCAGGCCCGACGGCAGACACAGGCAAACTTCAAGATCAAGGCTATTGTTACTAGCCGTCCGGAAGAACCAATACGAAGAGGATTTAATGCCCTTCGAAGAGATGAATTGTCTCTTATCCACCTAACTGGGGAGGACGAAGAGGAGGTCCGAAAGATAAAGCTTGAGATCGACCTCTTTATCGCTGCCAAAGTGGACGACCTCCAATGTCGCCTCAATCTCGATGACGCCGAAAAGCAAACACTCATGAGGGGCCTAAAGAGTTTCAAAAACAGGACGTACCTCTGGGTTTATTTGACACTAGACTTGATACGAAGCCAATTCGACGAGAAGATGGACTTGGCCAAGATCACATCAAGCATCCCACCCAGCGTCGACGCAGCGTACAACAGCATGCTGTCTAGAAGTACGGACAAAGACAAGGCAAAATTGCTTCTGCATTTTGTTGTAACATCGCCACGGCCAATGACGGTGAAGGAGATGAATCTTGTTCTGTCTCTTCGACCGCACGACAAGAATTATGGGGACGTACAGCTTGTGCCCGATTCCAGAATCAGACTGTACATCCGCGGATTGTGCGGTCTTCTCGTGACTGTTATAGACGATAATGTTTATCTTCTTCACCAAACCGCTAGAGAGTTCCTTGTTCAGAGAACGTCAACTGAAATTGATGCCACACCATCACGACTCATGCGGAAACATTCCCTCCGTCCAATTGATTCTCATCGTGTCATTTGTGGGATCTGCATGCAATATTTGCAAGGTGCGGGTTTTCATTCGAATCCTTCCTCGCACCTCTTTTCTGAGTATGGTGATTTGGTATATCGTCGCCAAATGAAGCCCATTGAGACGCTGCAGGAAGTTTATGCGAGAGAATATGTTTTTCGAGATTATTCTTCCTCCAATTGGATCGAGCACTACTTCGCATCAAAGACAGAATCAAAGGAGATTCATGACATAGCCATGTCTCTTGTGTGCACGGTTGGACCCGAGCCAAACTACACACCCATATGGTTTAACCTTTACTTCCTTCGTTCAGAGCTCCGGTTTCCCAACGCATTTTCTAAGCTCATGGTGGCATCACACTGCGGACTGGACTGGATTGTTGAGGCCTTTATCCATCGTCAAGATGTCGACATAAATCAGAAAAGCGCCGACGGGGAGACAGCTCTGTCTCTTGTATGGAACCGGCTCGAGCGATATCTGACCGAAGATGATGTTCCCCAAGGACGCCGAAAACAAGACATCTCGTTTCAAAAGGGAGCCCGGAAAAAAGCTACAAGGAGATACCAGGCCATCCTTCACATGTTACTGAGTGCTGGTGCAGATGTCAATGTTGTCTGCAAACAATATCAGCCACCGCTGCACCGTGCTATTTCTCAGGGTATGGGCGACTATGTACAACTATTTCTTGACCACGGCGCAAACGTTCAATTGGCCGATGCTGATGGTGTGACGCCGATGCTCGTAGCCATTGAAACAAAGAAAAATGACTTTTTGAGGATTCTCGCCCAAGCCGGTGCACCGCTCAATATGGTCGATAAATTCGGCTGTACGCCACTACACCATGCTGTCGACAATGACTCCAAGGAGGCTATAGAAATACTTGTCCAGCTCGGTGCCGACCTCGAGGTTCCTGACAGAAAGGGTGCAACACCGCTATCGTTGGCTATCTATTATGGCAGCAATCTTGTTGCAGACATTGTCCATTTAGGCGCGGCGATCAATCCTGTCAACAGCAGAGCCAAGGGGTCGTCGAGACAGACAGCGGACACCTACGGCCACGACCCATCCACAGTGAAACGACTATTGGACAGAAGCGTGAAATCTGATCTGGAAGACAATCAGGGCCGTTCACTGGCATTGTGGTCCATAAAGTTTGGAATCGACGATATGTTGCGCAAGCTGATCCACGGCGGCGTGGATGTCAATATGGTCGACGACAACGGCGATAGCCTTCTCGTCAATGCCATCTCTACACGCCGGTATTCAACAATCGAAATGGTGTTGGGTTCCGGCGCGGACACAAGCAGTCTGTATGAGGATAGCCATGCAATAATGACCTGGGTCGTCAACAACTTGGCAGCAGATACGTTGCGCATGATAATCGACATGGCACCGCCTCCTGCCAGCTACAACTGCTTACTTTTTTTCGACTCCGGCTACTCCGGATGTAGGTTCGAAACTGCGCTTGTCCTGCTTGCGATATGTCCAGGTGTCAACAAATGCACCCGCCATGGCTTCTCACATCTGTACTGGTCTGTTAAATCAAAAGACCCGGACGTAGTGCAGCTGTTCCTTGATGTCGGTGCGCACGTCGACCAAGAGGCATTGTCACTGGCCACTGAAATTGGGGACCAAGAAGTAGTAAATATGCTCCGTAGCGCACAAATCTAAGCAGTTCGGGGTGGTGAGGCACAATCCAGCGCGTCGAGAGAATGCACAATATATTCATCGAAGGCGAGAACCAACGGAGGACATGACGGGCAGCGAGATATTACCTCTCGTTGGGGACAAAGTCTAAGGGAAAATCCACACTTGAAGCTTCCCAGTTTAGGAACATCTCTTTTAGTCGCCATGCATATACGTCGTATCTTTGAGTTAGGAAACTTGTAATTATGCTATGAAAATGGAATATGCTATACCCTCAAGTTGACCTGCAACGCCTGTATCCAGAAAGAAGGGGAAAACATGTGAACATGGAACGCCGACAGACATTGAAGTACAAAGGAAATAAAATTGGTAAGAAATAAACAGTTAAATGATACAGAAAATGGCCTAGTCAAATGCATGTGCGGGTATCCATGTCTACCATGACAATATTATCAAAAAGGAGAGTAAATGGAGTAACAAATACTAAACAAACAAAGGAAAGGAAGGAAGAAGAAAAAAAGAAATCAACACAAGTGCCTTGGCTCTCGTGATGCACTCGACTCAGACTCGTACTCGTATGGTGGTGGCACATAGAGATGTGCGTGTCGATGTGCATGCCGTGCTGAATGAGAATGTGAGTGAGAATGTATCGGCGGCGGCACTTGTGGCTCAAAAGCAGTGTCTTGCGGGACATATTGCGGCGGCCGGTCCTAGCGGGCGCCTCCATAATTGTCATCTCTGTAGCTGTCGTTCCGCCAGTGGTTCTTCTCATATGAGGCGTCACGCTGGCCGCCGCTACTTGAAGAGCCAGAACCAGAGCCGCTGCTGCCGGGAATCTTGCGTGAAGAGTAGGTGGCGGCACCAGCACCGGCACTAACTGCTGCAGTGTTGCCAAACTGGGGGAAGTATGGCTCGGCTTCACGGCTCGTGGTGACGGGAGCAGCAGCGTAGTCGGTAGTGTTGTCGCCGCCCTTCTTACCGGCATCCATGTCGTCGGCGGTGGGGTAGTAGTAGCCGTTCACGCCACCGCCGACACCGCGGTTGCGGCGCGGGCTCCAGCCGTCGATCAGGGCGTAGACAATGCCAATAAGAACAACGAGCAGGTAGATGAGCAGCAGGGCAGTCGAAATCAGCGCCTCCTGGATGACGCCGTGGCGCAGCGAGGTGACGACCTTGTCGACAGCGGCGGTGATATCGTCGCTGGTGACGCTGCCCGGGTCGGACAGGAAGGAGGTCAGGCTGCTGTCGTTGCTGATGGACTCTTTGGCGCCGACGGAAAACGTGTCATTCGGAAACAGGGGGAGCGTGACGTGGGCGTGGTCGTGGACCCAGGTCAGGCCCTCCTCGATGGACTCAATCTTGATGCCGATCAGACAGCGGACGATCTGCTGGACGGTGTTGTCGAGGACGGTGCCGTTGAAGACGGCGTTGATGCCGTCGGCAATCTCGTCAGTAAAGACGTTCAGGGTGTGGTTGACGGCCGAGGTGGCGTTGACGACGTAGCCCAGGACGTCGTTGTTGATCTCGTTTTGGAAGTTGAGGAGCACGCCGTTGGCGTCGTTGGCCCAGTCGGTCGACACATTCTCGAGCGTGGTGACGACATTGTCGGCAAAGTCGTTGACCTCGGACGCGAGGGCGGGCGCCTCCTTCTGGACGACGCTGAGCAGGATGCCCTGGAAAGCGCACGAGAGGAAGCCGGCCAGAGCGAGCGACAGCACAAAGAGCGCCGGGAAGCTGGTGGCGTAGGCGAAAGCCCAGCGGGCCAGCAGGTCGCTCTTCTCGCTGCGGCGGAAACAGCGGAAGCTGCCGAGCCAGGCGCCGAAGCGGGCGGTGTAGGGCCGGTTGGCAATGTAGACAATGTACATGGGGTCGAGGGCGCGGCCGTTTGCATTTCCGCTCATGCCCGAAGCAACACCGCCCATGTCCTGGACCATCTTGGCGCGGTAGCGCATGTTGCGCCAGCGGCGAATCTCCCAGTAGGTCATGGGCACGCAGGCGGCAATGGCCAGCAGCAC
Source organism: Sporothrix humicola (assembly GCA_021396245.1). Classification (NCBI taxonomy): domain Eukaryota; kingdom Fungi; phylum Ascomycota; class Sordariomycetes; order Ophiostomatales; family Ophiostomataceae; genus Sporothrix; species Sporothrix humicola. The sequence continues at coordinate 49,438 of WNYE01000054.1, read as the reverse complement.
CAGCACGACGATGAAGCCAATCTTGGCGCGGTCGGCAAGCTTGTAGAGCGACTCGAAGAAGCTGCTGATCTTGTCGTTACCAGAGCAGAAAGTCAACGGCGTCTTTTTGGCGACGGGGAACACGTCCGTGTTGAACGTGTAGGCGCCATAGGTGTTGTTGAGCACCGTCTTGACGGCCTTGAAGGGGATCGAGATGGCATTCTTGGCAAACGTCTCGGCCTCGTCGTACGTCGGTATCGTCGTGTTGAGCGACTTGAGGGTCTGGACAAAGCTCGTGTCGTCGACCTGGATGTTGGACAGCTTGTCGAGCGACGACGTAAAGTCGATCGTCGGCGGGTTCAGGTCCCCGCCAAAGAGGCTCGCGGCCGACTTGATCTTATCAAAGACCGAGTTGATCGTGTTCTGCACGCTCTTGACCTCGTCCTCGATCGCCGAGGTCGCGTCGTCGATAATGTTGTTCATAAACTTGGTGACCTCGTCGGCCGCGCCAATGCCGACATCCAAACCGCCGTGGATCAGCGCCGACGACAGACAGACGTATGTGCCAATATAAAAGTTGATCACAAAGATAATCAGCTGCTCCACGCCCGTCAAGATCATGCCCAGCAGCTCCACCATGCCCTGCACCGTCTTGGAAATACCCGTCGCCGCCATGTCGTTGACGCCCACGCTCAGATAATGCGGCATCGACGCCATGGCGCTGCCAATGTCCTCCACCTTGGTGCACGCCGACAGCGCCTGGCTCTGCGCGTCGCCAATGTTGTCGTGCAGCCCGGCGACCAGGATCAGGACGCGGACGAGGATCAGCAGCAGCAGGATGGTCCATCGGTTGAGCCAGACTTGGGACAGGCGGGCCCTCAAGCCCAGGTATGGCGTGGCACTGCCGGTTGTATCGTACTGCGGCGGCGGGCCGCTCGGGGGAGGGAAGCCAGCGTTTCGTGGATTTTGCATCTCATATGTGTTGTAGGTCAGAGACTGCGGGACGTCCGAGACGCCCGACTTGTCCTTGAAAATTCCCATGTCGAGAGGGGGGAAACGGGTGTAAGTGGGAAGAGGGAGAGAGAAAGAGAGAAGGGGAGGATAGGCGGGAGTGGTCCCAGGTGTTCTTGTTGTAAGTCGATATCAATATCGTAATGTTCGTGTGGATGTTCGTGAGAATCGTCGTGCTTGGTGAGGAAAAGAAATCAAAAAGAGAAAACAGGAAGAACGAAGATGACTGTGCCGGACCGTCAGGGTATTAAGAATGCTCGTGGAATGTCGTCTAAGAGTGGACGTGGTGGTTGTTCATATGTGTGAACAAGCGAACAAAGATGCGGGCATGTAAAAAGAACACGCAAGATATTAATGGTGGTGTGGTATCAAACCAAGAATAAACGTCGATGGTAAGGATATCAAAGAAGGAAGGCAAATGGAAGTAAAGTCGAAGAAATGTAAATAGAGCAGAAGAAAAGAAGCGTGGAATAAATTATGTCAAAGAGATGTATCAAAGAAGAAGAATGGCAGAAAGCGAGTCTATCAAAGACAATAAGAATAAAGGAGGAACGTAGGAAGAGTGTATCAACGGGAAAGAGAAAGACCTCAAAAAGTGAATCACCTGGCCAGCAGACAATGAAGAAGGCAAACTTTTGTTGAAAGGTCAAGTGAACAAGGGGTCGTGAATGAGAAAGTGTATACAACCAGGTATATGACGGGGGGCGAAACTGTGTCGGAGAGAAAAGAAAAGGAAATAGGAAACGAAGAAAGAAAGAAGGAAGGTCAAGGGACGAGAAATCAGAAGAAAAGAAGAGAGGAAAAGATCAGAAAAGGAAGGAAATGGAAGAGGAAGAGAAAAAGCAACAATCAGGGCAAACAGAGACAAGACGAGACCAAACGAGTAGGAAAAAAGTCTACGAGGGTTGTCGTGTTATACAAGTAGGGCAGGTTTGGCCATGTTGGGTCAGAAAGTCAATAAAGCGCTTGAGTGGGCGGGCTTACACGGCCCCTGGGCGCGCTCCAATTGTTTGGACCACAGTGGCTGTTTACACTGTGTGGAGTGTTTGGGCGGCAAAGGCTTACTCTAAAAATGACGATCCCGCAAGCGGACCCTGACCGTTTGAGATTTGGTCGTTATTCAAAGAAGACAATAACACTCAAAGGCCTTTCTTTGACCTTTTTGTTCCTTTTTTGTCTTCTGTTTGTTCCCTGGGCCTCTTTTGTGGCCTTTGACCATTGACCTTCTTTTGGTCAATGGGAGTTTATTGTGGGGCCTTTGTTGGGCAAGGCCTAGCAATGTAAGTGGGTGGAGCCAATCAGCGTGCGCAGAGGCCTTGCTCGTTTTGCTACCTTTTTTGGCTTCCGCTGGGGAAATCTATTTTGAGGGCCTCGCCAGCGCCTACCGAGACAACGGGAACGATGGGGTGGGTACGCATCCTATTCCCCATTTTTGGTTGCCGTTGTCGCTTTGAGCTCTTTGAGCCTCTTTTATGCCTTCTTTTATGTTATGACTGCGTACAGTCATATCACAGCTATTGATGGAAGGAGGCAAACGGCAAGAGGCATCGTGAGTGAGCTGGGAGGGCCGGGCATCGAAAGTCATGACGAGGAGTGCAATAAGCGAGACGAGAAGCGAGTTGACAATAGATGGACATCTGAGCTCCAGCATCACAGCTTTCCTTCTTCTCGCCACCAAGTCAATGGTGGCAGTGCTTGAATAGACGCTGTTCACGAACTTTGATCTCGTTCTCAGACGAGAGGTTCGAACGAGCCGTCTGGAAGGTAGGCAGTAAAATGCATGCATTTCTGGTAGATACTACATGCGATCGTCGCAGAGGCATTGGACACCACACCTTCCTGCAAAAATAAGGTTGAAATGGTGTGAAGCGTGGAAGAGCAAGGGTCGTGACCAAGGTTGCTTTGTTTCTGTTCTTTTGTTCTTCTTTTTGTCAAGTCTTTTGTTCGTTCCTTTCACTTCCCTCCTCGTTCTTTTGTCCTTTTTCTCTTTCTTCTCGATCTGATCCTGTTCTCTTCCATCCTCCTTCCTTGTCGCTTCCCTCTTTCACTCGTCGATGGTGGCGGTTTCAGTGACAGTTGTCTGTTGGTCGAAAAAAACTAGGCCTGTCCCGGCCAACCAACTCACAAAAGGCAACGCCTCGAATGTCCTGAAAGCACTAAATCCACAGGCCCCTGTTCTAGTGGCAGGCCAATAACGGGCCGTCCATAGCGTGCTCCATGCCTCTCAGACTCGCCATTCAAGCCATTATTCCATTCAAACGGTCCTATTGAGGAAATCGAGGCCTCTCGTTCGTCGTCGCTCGCCTTTTTGTCCACGCGACAGACCCACAAACCCGTCAAAAATCAAGGAAAAGTGAACACCCTCTGTCTCTTGTCCAACCACACTCGCCACCCGGATCACACCGCATCGCACAAGCACAAGAACAACGTAAACACACAACCCGGAGCGGCATCGTGTCTCCGTCCAGCGCAACAACGTGCGTCCGCCTCGGGCTAGTCGAGAACGTCTATTTTTGTGTCTTTTTCTCGTAAGATGCATATACTTGGCTTCGACGACATTTGCTAACACGGATATGGGCAAGTCTAGCCTATGCGATCAAGAAAAGAAGCGCGGAACGGCGACAGCAACGGCGGCCTCCAGGCAGCGAAAAAAAAGTCAGTGAACAACTGAACAGAACAGAGACTGAAAGACCGAAAGACGGAATCGTTAGTTGCCGGTCTGTTTGCCCCGGCGGCTGTTTGTCGCCTTTTTCTGTCTGTCTTTTGACTCGTCTCGTCGCTTTGTCGCGACTGTCGTCGACTGTCTGCAATCGATTGGCCGTCGTCGTCCAGCGCTTATTCCCCTGTCGTTTCTTTCAGTGGGTTGTCTTAAGTTCTCACCCACTATTGCCCACCCCAACCCTGCAGCAACCGCCGCCCCGCAATCTCTAGCGATCCCCAGCACAGACAGCGACAAAAATGGCCAAGCCTCCAAAACGACCAAAAATATCAACACGGCTCTACCGACAAAGGTGAAACACAGCATGAACAACTCGTCGCCAATCCGTGCCACTTGGTCGCACAGCATGCGCTCTTGCTTATTGTAAATTTCTCATAACTCGTATTGGAGGCAAAAAGAAATCATGGCGCGTGACAAGTCAGGTGCAACAAAAATGACAACTCGACAGTTCTCTATCACTTTCAACAACTGCGTCCATGACAATTCAGATGCACATGTCAACAGTGCCTGAGCACATATTTGACATATTTTCACTACAGGGAGAGCAACTTGTGTCTACTACACGAGATCTGACGTCATAAAGCAACTGATATCACTATCGAGCTTGCTGATATTCTATCCGACCAAGGATGCAGCTTCGAACTTGATCCAACATTTTCATACAGTGAACTAACCAAAATAAATACAGGGTCCGAGAAATACATCAACCTCTTCGACCCCCCCCCCCCCCCCCGGATCTCCCCCTCTCTCAACACCGCCAGCCCTGTCCTGTCTCGCTGCTTGGCACACCGCCCGTCTCGCCGTCCACGCCCGGGATCGGCTCGCCGACGACAATCACGTCGTGCCCCGCCATGGCCCGCACTTCTTCAAAAGCCAGGAAATGCTCGCAGTCGGCCGCCATGCGCTTGAAATCGTCGCTCGCATGGAAGGCCACCATGTCCTCCCAGTCGCGCACCCACATGGTCGTGCAGGCGTCGTAGTCCATGATGGAGACGCCGAGCTGCGGGACCCGCGCTCTCATTTCGGGCGTGCAGTGGTGCTGTGTGTACCGCAGGACGTTGTACTTGCGGAACGCCGCCGAGGCGGCCGTCAGGTCGGCGTGGACAGTCGCCCAGTGTTTGTAGAAATGGTCGTGAGAGACATCCGCCCGCTTGTTAAAAAAGAGGGAGACTTTTATGCAGGCTGCGCCGGTTAGCAGGCTTTCTGTCAGCGTGTTCTAAAAGAGACACCTACGTTGGTACTTGATGGGGGTGTTGTAGTCGAAGCGAGGATAGGTAAACGTGTGGTCGATGCGCTCGTGCTCCTGGGCACGCTGCCGCGGTTTGTCCTGGTCTTCTGGCATTTTGTTATAGGTGATGATGATGCGTTACGATCGTGATGTATGGTGATGAGACAGAGTCAACTACCAAATTACAGAAAGACGCAAGACTGTCTTATATTTCTTCCCCGGATATTGTTCATACGCTGGAATATTCATCGTCTCTCGAAATCCGGGGAATGTCACCGAGTGTCGCGCCACAAAGTCGCGCCAAGTTGGAGAGTCGACTCCTCATGGTTATGCATTTCCGTTCGCTTCGTGCGGAGATGATGCTCGCTAGCTGACTTGGGATCTCAGCCTTAAGACGGCGAATGAATCGAGAGGTTGCTCTTTGAACTGCTTTCTTTATTCTTGGGGGCAATCCCCTTGTTATCATAATCAGGTTTTTGTAAGAGGCATGATTCCAAAATTTTCTGCAAATAATGTAATGAAATAATTTGAAATAATCCAGAAATATTTACAGTTTAATTGCAGACTACACAATTACACTAGGACCGCCTGAAAACACGCAAGAAGACTATTTTCAAGCTGAAATAATTCCCTTCAATGCATAAAAATATTTGCAAAAAATTACACAAAGGCTGTTTTCGGTCTGCGTCGTATTGTCGTCATTTTGCCTCGCGATGCGATGTCGGTCGAGGTGTAAGTCGGCATGTCACTGTGGAGACCTGGCGCCCCAGTCTGGAGCTCCCCTGCCAATGAGAGTAGCGCTTATCGATAGCTCCCCCCCTGCCCCAAAATTTTTTACTGACCAGAGCAACGAGGCTGGCTTCCGACTTTTTCCCCACGACGCTTTTCTTGTAAACCCACTTTGGTATATTCCCTCACGATACCCAATTCGACTCAATTCGGCCCAGTTGACTTTTCTGAGAAAACTCTCGATACTCAATTCGCTTTCCACGACCTTTTTACGCCCGTCCTCGAGCCAATTGGCCTTATCTCGACCTTCCTCCCTTCACCGATTTCTCACCGACTTCACATCGTCACCATGGCAGCCCAACAAAAACAGGCCAACATGCTCTGGGGCGGCCGCTTCACCGGCGGCCTCGACCCCCTCATGGTCGCCTACAACGAGAGCATCTACTTTGACCAGGTGCTGCACAAGCAGGACATCCTGGGCAGCATCGCCTTTGCGCGCGCCAACTTCAACGCCGGCATCCTCACCAAGGAGGAGTTTGACAAGATCGAGGCGGGCCTGCAGGCCGTCGAGGCCGAGTGGGTCGCGGGCACGTTCAAGATTGTGCCGGGCGTCGACGAGGACATCCACACGGCCAACGAGCGCCGCCTCGGCGAGCTGATTGGCAAGGACGTCGCCGGCAAGCTGCACACGGGCCGGTCGCGCAACGAGCAGATTGCGACGGACATGCGCATGTGGCTGCGCGACGAGCTGCGCAAGATCGAGAAATTCTTGGTGTCGTTCCTGCAGGTGACGGCCCAGCGCGCGGCGACCGAGGTGGACCTGCTGATGCCGGGCTACACGCACCTGCAGCGCGCCCAGCCGATCCGCTGGAGCCACTGGATGCTGTCGTACGGCCTGGCTTTTGCCTCGGACCTGGAACGCCTGCGCGAGGTCATCAAGCGCGTCAACCGGTCGCCGCTCGGCTGCGGTGCCCTGGCTGGCAACCCCTTTGGCATTGACCGTGCCGCCATGGCCGCCGAGCTGGGCTTTGACGAGCTGCTGTGGAACTCCATGGGCGGCGTTGCCGACCGCGACTTTGTGGCTGAGACGCTGCAGTGGGGCGCCACGCTGATGCAGCACATCTCGCGCTGGGCCGAGGACCTGATCATCTACTCGACCGCCGAGTTTGGCTTTGTGCGCCTCGCCGACGCCTACTCGACGGGCTCGTCGCTGATGCCCCAGAAGAAGAACCCCGATTCCCTGGAGCTGCTGCGCGGCAAGGCCGGCCGTGCGTTTGGCCACATGGCCGGCTTCATGATGACGCTCAAGGGCCTGCCCAGCACCTACAACAAGGACCTCCAGGAGTCCGTCGAGCCCATGCTCGACCACGTCAAGACCGTCGCTGACAGCATCCAGATCGCCGAGGGCGTGCTCGCCACACTGGCCACGCAGCCCGACAAGATGCGCGCCGCCCTCGACCCTTTCATGCTCGCCACCGACCTGGCCGACTACCTCGTGCGCAAGGGCGTGCCGTTCCGCGAGACGCACCACATCTCGGGCGAGTGCGTTGCCCTCTCCGAAAAGACGGGCACCCCCATGAACGAGCTCACATTTGAGCAGCTGCAGAGCGTCGACGCTCGCTTCGAAAAGGACATTGCCGAGGTCTTCAACTACGACAAGAGCGTCGAGATGCGCTCGGCCAAGGGCGGTACTAGCAAGGCCAGCGTCCTCGAGCAGGTCGCCGTGCTCAAGGCCATGCTGGAGTAGACTTGTCCAAAAAAAAAGCGACGTGACGATGAGTGACGATTTGGGAAAATATGGGAAAGGCAAAGGGAAAAGGGACAAAATGTAGACAGGATTTAAAACGCTGGGACAAAGTATAGGTCGTGACAACCTTACAACTGAAAATGAAGACATGTATTTCATATAACTAGACTCAGAAAAGATTTTATGAGCACGAGGCATCACATTGTGGCATGTTGCAGCCGAAGTTGTGAATCGTCACTTTTGGTGGTGATATTTGATAGGTGATGGGCAGCCAATCACAGGCGCTTATTAAATGATTTTCTTTACTACAATTCAGCGGTCCCCGCCCACTGCAAAAGACCGGGTTTGCCCGCCGCACGCCCCGCCCGGCGCCAGCCCAGCGTTCTAAAATCCTGTCAAAAAAAGTTCGCTGACGACATTTGTCAACGCTCGACTTAGAAATTGACGAAAAGCGCAAACAACCACACATCCTCCCGACTCACAACTCACTATGTCTCCCGGAAACTCTGGCTCGGCGGCCGAGTGCCCTGTCGACCACAAGACGAGAGAAGCCTGGCTCGAGCAGGCGCGGGCGCAACAAGCGCAGCAGGCTCAGTCGCAGCAAACACAGCAGACTCAATCCTCACCAAATCCACAACCGACTGCCTCGACACAATCCGCACAGCCCAAGTCTGGTTTCTTTGGAGGCTGGCCGAGCCTTTGGGCATCATCATCACCGCCCCCCGCTTCTACAGCTTCTCCTTCTCAGACATCTCACGCCTCCTCATCACAATCTCTCCCTGCCGGCCATCCCGTCGTCAACGGCCTCGGCACCGATCGCGAAGTCTCCTCTATCCCTCGCACCGTCACCTCCGCCGATGAAGACAAGACCGGCTCTCCTTCTTACTCCACACCCGTCCGCCCCGTCAACCATGAAGTCGAGACCGGCGCCGACCCCGTCTCGGGCAATTGGGTCTACCCCTCGGAAAAGATGTTCTTCGACGCCATGAAGCGCAAGGGCAACGACAACGCCCGCGCCGCCGACATGCGCGTCGTCGTGCCCATTCACAATGCCGTCAACGAACGTGCCTGGAAGGAGATCCTGGAGTGGGAGGCGCCGTACACGGGCACGGGGCCGGGGCAGTGCGGCGGCCCGCGGCTGCACTCGTTTGCTGGCCTGAGCACAAACATGTCGCCCAAGGCCCGCATCAACACACTGCTCGGCTACACTGCGCCCTTTGACCGGCACGACTGGATCGTCGACCGCTGCGGCACTCAGGTCGAGTACGTGATCGACTTTTACTCTGGCCGGCCGGGCGCGGGCGGTTCTGCGGGTGGTGCGCCTCTTAGTTTTTATCTTGACGTGCGGCCCAAGCTCAACAGCTGGGAGGGCATCAAGATGCGTGCTCTGCGTGGCATTGGCCTACAGTAGGGGAATGTTAAGGACAAGAGATTATACGGTCACGAATACTGGGATGACGGATGATAATGCTTTTTCATATTGTGTTTATTTGTTGCTTTTATTGCGTTGGTTAGCCATATTGGCTTTATTGCATTGGGTATTGGATTGTAGAAATAAAATTAGGCGACTCTGGCGTTTCAATGGCCGCCGCTCGCGTGTTTTTGCGCATCGACAACAGACAGTTCGTACGCTGGCTTTCGCGCGCAGAAACATCTGTATATAGTACAAGAAAGGAAATCTCATATCATGACAAAGAATAATGGAAAAAAAAGAAGAAAGTAAGACAAGCAAGAAGTGAACGACGCAAGGCTGCAAACACTTTTGCGGTCGTGAGTACTGTCATATCCGACAGACTGACCGTAGACATCGGGGCCGACCGTCTAATCAGCTTTGGCGGGCGGAGCCGTTCCCTGGACGCGCTCCGGGGTCCGCTTGGCATCGCTCTGAGTCCGTACCCGGATAGGGCTCCGTGTCTCGAGCTGGCCGTCCTCCAGATCCCACCCGACATTGCGCAGCGCCTGCAGCACACCCTCCTTGACCTCCTCCGACACATAACCGTGGGGGCCTTCGTTCTCATAGTGGCTGCCGAGGCCGTTCTTCAGGGCCGAGCCAAAATGGTAAGCGTGTGCCACTGCGTCGAACCACGCCATCAGCGGGCCGATGCTCGGGTGCGTGTTCTCCCGCATCGCGATCCGGATGAAGAATTTGGACCGGTAGCTCCACACGCCCATGAAGTACGCGTCCGTCGTGAACTTGTACGGCGTGTAGCCATACGTCCGGGGCGTCATCACGTCGCCATAGCTGCCCAGCTCGCACGTGCCGTAGTGTCCGCCATTCTTACTGTACATGTTGCCGTTGACGTTGCGCAGAATGCTTTCCTTCTTAGCGACTTCAGTCGGCGTCAGGATCTTCCCCGACTCCAGGTACTCGCTGAACACAATCGTGGCCCGCTGCCGGTTGAGCGTCAGCATCTTGACGCAGCGCACGCCCTGGTAGTTCATGTAGAGGTGCACTAGGATGAGCGTCACCATCCAGTACAGGACCATCTTGCGGTCCTGCACCATGTGCACCACGGCATAGCCCGCCAGCATACCCAGAAGACTAATCACCGTCTCTTGCGAGGCCTCCTTGGCGTTGAGCTCCGCGAGGTTGCCGTTCTTGGCAAAGTGCGCCGACAGACTCGCCTTGCTCGCGTTGGCGGCAATACCGCACAACGACCGCAGGATGCTGGACACGACCATGACGCAGACTTTGGGGAAGAAGGGCAGCACAGGCGTCAGCAGGTCGAGCAGCAGCGCGCTGTCGTTGAACAGGTCCGCCATAAAGCGGTACGTCTTGCACTCAGGCTCGATAGCCTGGCCCATGCGGTGCGCAAACAGGATCGTAGCCATGCGCGAGAACGTATCCTGGATGATCTTGAGCACGAGCGCTCCTGTGGGCGACTGGGACGCGTTACCGACGCCAAGGCCCTCGAGCACCGCCCGGTTCGCCAGCAGCGACGCGATGGACGACGAGAACGCCTGCAGCGAGTCGTACAATTGGTACGCAAGGTAGTCGTCCGTCACGGTGTGCGGGTAGCCGGCGGGCAAAAAGGCATAAAATATAGCCTTGCCGAGCGGCACATGTGTCTTTTCCTGTGGACAGTTAGCATGGCAGGATCACACATGAAAGAAAAAGATCGGGCCTGAGACGTACAGTCTTAATCTGCTCGTCGCCGGGGACCTTGGTGTACGTGCAGAGCACGTTGCCCGCTTGGTCAATGTCGTAGGCGGCCGAATTCATGTTGGCGGTATCGGCCCGGAGCTATGACATGTAGAAGGAAGCGATGACGAGCCTAACATAGGAAACTGGGGAAACCACCGGGGATTGGGGCAGAAAAGGAATTAAGCAAATGAAGACCGGTCAAAAGCAGGGATTGTGCGCCGATAAGAAATAAATGATGGGTATCAATGGCGATGAAATATCGATAATAGTGATGATGCGCAGAGGCTCGGGCCCCTGATGAATGATGAAATGGGTTAATGAATGAAAAGGGGCGGATGAGACGGCCAGGCAAAAAGAGGCAGAGCCCGTGGGGATGGGCGGACAATGCAGGAGTGGCAGCTAAATTGCAAGATGCCGGATGCAAAACAAGAGCGGGCGAAGAAATTTTCGTCGAAAAGGGTCAAAAAGGACAGCGCGACGTTGATGTCCTTCGGCCAAACGCTGAATAAGGAAAGAGGGATGTGAAAATGGACGTCGGTCGTGACTGCCTTCCCGAATCGAAACTACGCGTCGAGTTGACACTGGCGTTCTGGCCAAGCGGCACAATCGGCGAAAAGCACGGAAAGGTACCTGAGGAAAGCGCGTTCACGTGACGCGGGGATACTAATTTATGGGGAAAAGTTGGACACAGCACTTTAAACTCCCTGTAACCACACCAGCGGGAGAGCAGCCTAGAGCACAGACAGACATAACGCAGCCGCCAGTTCTGCTTCGTATTCGCCACTGTGAGACTGAGACGCTCTGCAACACAACCTCGTCATTAGCAAACGCGACCCATATTTTATTCCAGAAGGCTACATAGCTGGAATGTGATTCTTCCAGGTGGAAATGACCGCTGTGCAACAACTTTGAACACATCATCGAGAACGAAGAATCACAGCTTGAGTTTCGACTGCTTTGTGAATAGGCCGATGCCGTCAAAGTCCTTAATACGCGTGACAAATAGGCAAACAAACACGCTTAGAATACTTGACATATGTCACACAAGGTTCAGTGAGTAGGTTGTTTCATGCTATTTTATTTTCATTTTGACAAAACACAGATATGGCAAAAACGCTGGTTAAATGTAGTCAAACTTCATCCTCCCTCTGGCCTACGACTCCGACCACCCTCCCTTACCGCTTCACGGGCTCGCCGTCCTCGCCGACCAGGTGCTCCTCCGACTTGATCGGGCCCTCGCCAACACCCGTCGAGATGACCCGGCTGACACCCGTCTTGAGCGTCGACGCGACCGTGGCGTCCAGCTCAGCCGCCGACGCTGTGCTCGGTGCAGCACCGCCCTTAAAGCCGTCGACTGTGCCGAGAATGTTGGCGAAGGTGCCCAGGACGACATCGGCGTCCTGTTCGAGGTAGTAGACGACAGCATTCGGGCCGGCGTCAAAGGTGTAGGCGGCGACGGTGCGGCCGGCCTTGGCGTTGATGGCCTCGACGGCGCGCACGGCGGCGCGCGAGACGTCGTTCATGTAGTAGATGGGCGGGTAGGTGTCGGCGCAGGTGGCGTGGAACGAGTTGGAGTCGCGCATGGTGACCTCGGCAAACGCGGCAAAGTCCTGGGCAGCAATGGCGGCCTCCATCTTGGCCATGTTGTCGGGGACGACCTTGCGGATGCGCTCCTGGAACAGGCCCGACGTGGCGACCGTCTGCTGCATGCCCGACGTCGACGAGACGCCCTTCTTGGCAGCCGACACGACGAGCACAATGGCGCGCATCTGGGGCCAGGCCGAGGCGGGGGCGACCTGCTCGGCCAGCGAGTCGCTGCCGTCCTCCTTGTCGCCCATGCGCCAGGCGACGTAGCCGCCAAAGACGCTGCGGCAGGCCGAGCCGGAGCCCTGACGAGCAATCAGACTGAGCTGGGAGGGGGTGTCGGGCAGCTCGTAGAGGTCAGCAATGGCGCGGACGAGGGCGGCGAAGCCGGCAGCCGACGAGGCCAGGCCAGCGGCCGTGGGGAAGTTGTTCTCTGTGACGATGCGCAGGGGCAGGCTGGCGAGCTTGGGCAGAGAGGAGTCGGCGGCCTCGAGGGCAGAGCGGCGCTCACGCAGGGCACGGAAGCAGGCCTGGGTGCGGGCACCAGAGACATCAGAGGGCTCGCCGTTGAGGAGGAGGCTGTCGTTCTGGCCTTCGTAGGCGGCCGAGCAGGTGGCCGTGGTCAGGGTGCGGAGGTCGGACTGAGCGAGGGTGACGGAGAGCGACGAGTTGGTGGGGAGGTTGAGCTTGGGGTCGCGCTTGCCCCAGTACCTAGGGACAAAGGATATGGTCAGCAGACGAACGTAGGTCGAGTAAACCACAACAGCTCGAAGAGAGCGGTGAGGCTGCGTACTTGACGACGGCAATGTTCACCGGTGCGGTGGTGGTCGCACGGTACACCTTGGTGTCGGCCATGGCTGCGGAATATGTAGAATGAGGGGTCGGGAGGAGGAATTGGCTTCGTAGGCGTCGGGATCGTGGACAGACGGTCGTTCACAAAGACAATGCTATCGTCAACAAAAAGTGTGAATGGACGCAAGAAGTTCGAAAAGGGGCATGTGCTTTTGGGGCCCAAAGTTTAAGCTCCAAAGCTTTCTTTGGCTGTAAAATTGTGTATTTCGCTGGGCGTAGCGTCGCAATCGGTCGGTCGGTCCTTCCTCGACTTGGGCTAGCGCGGGGTACCAACCGCTTTTGCAGCAAGAGCGATTGAGCGACAGGGTCCAGGCCAGCGATTGTTATTGTTGCCCCCTTTTTTGAACGGCGTGTCGCTGTTTCCGTTTTAGTACGGCGCACCAAAGCCGCCATTGGCAGGAAGGAGCGCGGGAAGGTACCGCTAAAAGATGGGCAACAAGGCTCTGCAATCTGGGGTAACGTCCCCTGTAACGACGAACGGCCGTTGGAGCACGGTTTCATACGCAGGACGGGGAAACAAACGAAACAAAGCAGGCTCGATGCGGACCGAGGCTGTAGAAAAACTGTAAATTAACCTCTCCTCAAACAAAACATACACCGTAGCACCTCATTTATTCATCGCCCCTATCTCAACATGGTGGCCCAAAAGTCGGTTCTCATCACGGGCTGCAGCCTCGGCGGCATTGGCGACGCCCTGGCGCGCGAGTTTCACAGCCGTGGTCTCAAGGTGTTTGCAACATCGCGCAGCGCAGCCAAAACGACGGAGCTCGAGGCTCTCGGCATCACGACGCTCGAAATGGACGTCACGTCGCCCGAATCGATCAAGGTGGCTGTTGCCAAGGTCGAAGCTGCTTCTGGCGGCAAGCTAGATATTCTCATCAACAACGCCGGCGTCAACCACGTCATGCCCTTTGCCGACTGCGATCTCGCCGATGTCAAGCGCGTGCTAGACACCAACATCTTTGGCGTCTTTGCCGTTACGCAGGCACTGCTCCCCCAGCTTATTGCCGCAAAAGGTGTTGTCGCCATGATCGGCTCCGTCAACACCATTCTCCACCCGCCCTACCATACAATCTACAATGCTTCCAAGGCGGCTATCAACAGTCTGAACAACACTCTTCGTATCGAGCTGGCTCCACTGGGAGTGCGTGTCGTCACAATCATAACGGGATCCGTGACATCACATCTCTTTGACAACGCCGACGAGCGCTGCCACCTGCCCGAGGGCAGTCTCTACACACCACTCAAGGAGCGCATCGAGAAGAAGGACTTTCTAGACGGCGTCAAATGGACTCCCACCAACAAATATGCACGTCAAGTAGCATCCGACCTTCTGCGTGGCTCGCCAAAGCCGGTTCTCTGGCGTGCCGCCTACTCAACAGTTGCGTGGCTTCTCAGTACCTTTGGCTGGACTGGGATGTTGGTGAGTTCACCTGTTAGCGCACTTTCATCATTTCATTTGATTTGCCATCTAACATTTATATCCAGGACTCCCCAATGTCCAAAGGTGTCGGCCTGGACAAGCTAAAGCCACCAGTTGTTGGTTGAAAACAAAAGAGCCAAATGTGATTTGGGCATTGCTCCTGTGCGTATATTACGTCCAAAGTCTCGTATAATGTAAAAAATAGTTGAAACACACGAACACACGCATGTGATTTGAATTAAGGACTGTCTCACGATGGAAAACTCAGACAAGCAAAAATAGGTAAAGGGGTATTTGGCCAGCCTGCCTCGCGTGTCGTGGATACTTGACCAGGGAAAGAAATCTGGGAAGGCCTTGCATCCTCGCGTCTACCGGCTATGTTATTAATGTAGCTCTATATACACGCCGGGGGAGGTGTGCAACCATCAGTATGTAGTTGCAAGAGGATATTTTGTTTACTTTTGGGCGTGGCGGTGGCCAACGACAGCGCCTCAGATGCTGTCAAGTGCACAGATGGTACGGTTGAGTTTGTGCTTTTGTAGAAACCGAGAATAAAGAGACTGTTGGGCAATGGAGGCGGCGAATTAAGACTACACTTATGACAGACTAATACAATGGAAATGTTATTTTATTCTTATTTTATTTATTTTTCAGGGGGAGTACAACGAGAGTATATATTGTTTTGATTTCAACCTCACGCAAACATGAGCATTTACTGTGTACCAAGTAAACAAAATTATCTCCTGCACCATATGCAAAGCCCAACACAGTCATTTTTATAGAAACTAGGACGCAGGAAGCAAAATGTCTGGTACCAATATATTCGCAGCCATGTGATATCTTATCCACACCGCTTCGTAACTTGTGCAGTTCTGTGAAGTGCGTGCCTCAGCTCATTAGGCATGCGACGCATTGGATACCACATTCTGTCTCCATGAAGTAGCAACATACAACATTTCTGCGCACGTGAGCTATGAGGCTCTTTTTCTCCTTTTCAGCCCTGTCGTTCGCCCCGCCACCCCTCACCTGCTTCATGGATGCTCAGTCTCGAATACCGTCGAGTCTTTCTCCCTACCCCTTTTCCTCTTTATTCATATTATTGCTCGGTGTTATTTGAACGAGTAGCTATCACTTTAATTACTTGTGACCACGACAATTCAAAGTGCCAGTCATACCATATTCTTTCCCTTTGAAGTTTGACAACACGAACACGATGGATCCCCTCAGTATCATTGCTTCGAGTATAGCACTCGTCCAAGCTACCTCAAAGACATACACAACAATACGAGACATTAGGGGTCTTCCCAAGTCATTTAACAGGGTCGGTGAGAGTCTTCAGCTTGTTGAGCTCACACTGGACAGGGCTCACCAAAGCCTCAGACAGTCGCAGGGCGGCTCAGTGGGGACTGCCATTGTGCCCATCACAGACCGCTGCAGACAAAAGATTGAAGCGCTCAATGAGATCTTTGACCGGGTCGCTGGCAGCAGCAATAATGACCCGCGGCATGGTAAGGCGTGGACGGAGGTGGCTCAGAACTACCGCACCGTCCTTTTGAAGATGGGAAAGAGGAGCAAGGTGGAGGTTCTCATGCAGGATATCCTCGCGGACCTTGCCAGCCTGGGCCAGCACCAGGTGTTTAGCCTAGCGATCCAGGTCTCAGCGCTCCAGGACATCATCAAGGAGCTGTCTGCCCTAGAACCCTCGATTCGAGATTCTGACTTGTACAACTCGGGACAAACGATTTCCGGCGGAGGGACTCGCCATCAGTACAGCCCGGAGCAAACCATTGCTAGCGGAAGTACGGGCTACCAGAACAACAACTACGGCGACAAACAGCAAGTCAACAATGGACCTGGGCGTCAGTGCATGTACAACGCACAAACGATGAACTTTGGTAAGGACCAAGATTGATTCCCTCCCCATTTTGCCGTCCTTTTATATCTGCTTTTTTAGCAGACAGGGGTAGTTGTTTAACATTTTGTTATTTTTGAATTTCAGGTACCAACACAAACGAAATGAGCGAGAAGCAGAAAACGATCATGAAGTCTCTCCATTCTTCGCCATACAAGTCAAACAAGGACCGGAACCCGATTCGACTACCTGGCACATGCGAGTGGTTTGTCGGTCATCGACTGTTCAAGCAGTGGCATGACAGCAAACAGTCGTCTGTATTATGGGTTTCGGCGGATCCTGGGTCTGGCAAGTCTGTCCTGGCGAGGCATCTTGTCGACACCGTGCTGCCTCGGGATTCTAGCACAATCTGTTATTTCTTTTTCAAAGATGACAACGACAGTCAACGTTCGGCAAAGGCCGCATTGCAATGCATCCTTCACCAGATATTCATGCAGAAAAAAGAGCTGTTATCGCCCGCAATAATCGAGCGTTTTGACTTTGGAGGCGGGCATAACGCCGACTCTTTGGAGAACGTATGGGACATTATTATAAAGGCACTATCACAGACCTTGCCAAATATTGGCCCAGTGAACGTGGTGTGCGTTTTGGATGCTCTCGATGAATGTGCTGGCGACGAGCAGATACAGTTGATGAAGATAATCGACAACCATTACCGGTACCTCCAACCAGTCGAAGACGGAATCGCTCATTTCACGCTCAAGATACTCATCACTAGTCGCCCATACAGCACAATACGGAAAGGTTTCCAACCCCTCCAACACCACGGGCTGTCACTTATTCATCTGGCGGGAGAGGGCGAGGACGAAGTCGAGCAAATCAAGAAAGAAATCGATATCTTTGTGCGGGCTGAAGTCAAAGAGCTACAGTCTGTGCTCAGTCTCGAAGACGAGGAAGCCGAGGCCTTGTTGTCCGGATTGCAGAGCTTCGAAAACAGAACATATCTATGGGTGCATTTGACCTTGAACCTGGTCCGAAGTCGGTTTGACGAAGTTATGGATCTGGCCGAGATCGCTTCTAGCCTCCCACCGACTGTTGACGCCGCTTATGAGCGTATGCTCGCCAAAAGCCAAGACCAAAGCGCCACCCGAAGGGTCCTACACATTATCGTTGCCGCTTCTAGGCCGATGACAGTACAACAGTTGAACTTCGCTTTGGCCCTCAAGTCGACCCACAGAACGTATGACGATGTCCATTTGATACCAGCCGTCCGGTTTCGAGAACGTGTTCGCGAGCTTTGTGGGCTTCTGGTCACAATTGTCCACTCCAAGGTCTACCTCCTCCACCAGACTGTTAAGGAGTTTCTCGTGGGTAATACAGTTAAAAACTCGAACTCGAACAATAGTTCCCCATCCGTCTCCATTTCTTCTGGACCGGTTTCTATGTGGAAATCCTGCCTCGTTCCACGAGACTCACACATGGTTCTTCTGCAGATTTGTGTGTGGCATCTGAATTTCAAGACTTTCCTACTAGAGCCTCCACAATTTACAGATGGCCCGACACGCCAACATTACTCCAACGAGAGAAGTCGATACGTCAGCAAATATGTCTTTCTGGATTATTCTGTTTGGAACTGGATCGATCATTTCAACGCATCGGAATCTACGGTTGCAACTAGCAACATCATGTCCCTCCTTCACGTGGACGATTCGAGTCTGGCAGGGTGCCCAGCTTGGTTTGAGATCTACTTTTCTTTGTCGGAACATGAAATTCCTCTAGGATTCACCAGTCTCATGATTGCTGCCTACTGTGGCTTAGACGAGGCTGTTAAGGTTTTACTAGATAATTTCAGCGCAGACCCAAACGCAAAAGACGTGTTTGGCCGCTCAGTTCTGTCGTGGACATCCAACGGAAGTGCCAGTGAGTCGGACGAGCGTGTTCATCAGACTTTTTCGCCAAAATCACACGAGGAAAATGCAGAAGAATCCCTTCAGGCTTTGGGCCCGACAACAGAGGCACAGAGAAGGGTCTGTGCCATTGTCGAGATGTTGATTAGTGCTGGTGCAGACATTGACAGCAAGGACAATTACGGCCAGACGCCGTTGTTGCACGCTTGCTGCCTAGGCTGTGAAGATATTGGTTTGCAGCTAATTGCTTCCGGTGCAGATGTCAATTTCCCTTCCAATACTGGCATGGAACCTTTACGATGTGCCGTTGTTTCGAGATGCAAGGAGCTGGTAGCGGCACTTGTCGATGCTGGAGCGAATGTTAATACTGTTGATCGCTTTGGTAACACCCTTCTCCAGACTGCCTTTTCCTCTGGGTTCTCCGCCATAGATTACCTTATTAAGGCTGGAGCCAAGATGGTGGTCGAGGTATACGATGACGATGGCAAGCCTCTCTTGCTATGGTATATCGAGGAACATGAGGCGGATGTATTGGCAAAGCTGCAGCATACTAATGGTGCATGCGTGGAAGCTGTTACTATGGCCGCTGTCAACTCCTTACAAATGGTCACCGCAGGCAAAGATGCTTCGACTTTAGAAATGTTGCGAGGTGCTTGCGCAAGTCAGTACACCGACTGCTCCTCCTCTTTTTGGATTGTCTTTCAAGGAACGACAGATACCTTGCAACTGTTTATTGAGTCTTGGGAAAGTATCGACGGCGAAATTTGCTCAACTTTATCTTCCACCATCAACGAGCGAACCGCTTGGGGTGTTCTAATATACCTTCAAATTGGCCCGAAGCCCATGAATGCCCTGGACATGTATCCTTTCATATGCGTCGCCTATGGACTACAGATACCAGATATGATACGAAGGATACTCGATGCTATTTATATTAGCGATGGAGACGAACTTGTTGCAACACTGGCTATTAGGCTGGAAGTTCCCGTTACAGTACAAATTCTTCGTGGTGCACGCCATCTTGGGTGGATGTGATAAGACTGGATGGGCCAATTTGAGCAGTAGATTAGTCTTGTCATGGAGAAAAATACTTACCAGAGCACCGTGTTCTTTCTGTGCTGTTTTCTGCTTCGACAACTTGATCCGTTAGTTCCACTAACAGTAGTCAAAAAAAGAATAAAAAAAAGAAATAAAGGGTTCAGTTTGGTTGCTCCATTCTCTGTCACGACACCGTGATCACGATTAACTAGCATAAGCAGACGGCCTCTAATAAAAAAGTGATGACCTGGTCTCCATAGTATCGCCGAATTCCAGTAAAAACATTGACTTGGTAATTGGACGTTTGGTTTGAAAACATCAACAGGACAGCTTCTTCTCAAACTACTTAAAGGAGCCTGGACCTTCTGATTTCGAGGTTTTATTACATCTCCACGAGTATGGCCCTCAACGGTTTTATCAGTTGCTTCAATTCTTTACTTAAACTAAACACCGTGAATCGATCCATTTATCATCGATGTCGCTAAAACATAACAGACTCCGTGGTTCCATTTGCATTTTCTTGGCTGTTGTGATGCTTTTGTCGATATGTCACAGTCACAGCTACTATTATAATAACGCCGAAAATGGTGGTTGCCTGCCCACTGACGTCGCCTGTTGCGCTAAAACCTTCAGCCTCGTTCATTTAAGATATGTCATCTGGAGGGGCAACTGTTAGTGTCCAGGTGGCCAGGCCACCACGGCAAGAGCCAAGACAACATTCTTTTCTTGCGACACATCGTTGTCGTCAAACCGACATCGCCGGCTGATTGAAACCTCGACTTTTACCATACATCACACATCGGATCTACACGCAGACTCTTCGAAAGTGCCCACAGACGATCGCGACGCCACTCCCCGCCAACCGGCCGTCTTCATCCGCCCGCAGCCCCGCGCTCGCAGCAACAACCACTCCATTGGCTTCTCAACGCCGACCTGACTCTTCCCACCCCTTGGTCGATTGCGACAATACTTTGACCTCTCCCACACCAACTGCCTGCCTGCCACTACCGCTACGATGCATCGTCTCCTGGGCACAAAGTCCAAGGCGCCCAAGGTTGACGCCAACGCCGCTCTCAACAGCGCCGCCTCCAAGGCCAACGGCCGCATCGAGGCCCTGGATGCCAAGATCGCCACCTACAATGCCCAGCTCACCGCCCTCAACTCCAAAATGGCCAACATGGACCCGCGCTCGCTCGGCCGCAAGGCCCTGCACGACAAGGCGCGCGACGTGCTGCGGCGCCGCAAGCAGATCGAGGCCCAGCGCGACCAGTACGAGGCGCAGGTGTGGAAGCTGGAGCAGACGCAGTTTATGACGGACAACCTGGCGAATGCGCACACGGCGGTGGCGGCGATGGAGTCGGCGAGCAAGGAGCTCAAGAAGCAGTACGGCAAGGTGGACCTAGATAAAATCGAAAGACTGCAGGACGAGATGGCGGACCTGATGGACATGAGCAACGAGATCCAGGAGACGCTGGGGCGGAGCTACGACATTCCCGAGGACGTGGACGAGGCCGAGCTGGACGCAGAACTGGAGGCGCTCGGCCAGGACGTCGAGCTGGAGGCCGAGCTGGGCGGCGGCGCCGTGGGCCTGCCGAGCTTCATGCAGGACGAGGTGCCCGAGTTTATCGACGAGCCGCCCCAAACCGACGGCAAGGTCAAGGAGGCGGCTGGCTAGGAGTAGGATGCCAAGCGTTGGAAGGGCCGGCTTAATTCAAGATGCCAGGGTCGGGAGCGGACGTTGCTTTTAATCTTTGGTTTACTCTACGTTTTTGCTGCGTTTTTGTTTCTAGCACAATATATACTGTTTTTGACCACTCGTAGGGGACATGTCAACTGCAATACGCTCAAATCGTGCAAATGCTGTAATTCAAGGTCCAAAGCTATGCTAATGCTACCCCGTCAGACTGGTACCGACATATGAAAACAAAAACGAACGCACATGCTATCAAACCGAAATAAAAATAGCCAAACTCCTAGATTCCATGCCAAAAAAAACCTCTACCCTCTCTCCTCTGACCCCTACTCAATCGTTCCAAAGAACCGCGCTGCTTCCTTGAGCTCTGGGTCGCCGTTGCAAAAGTCCCACCCGACAATAATCGACGCCTGGCTGCAGCAGATGATCCGCCGCGCGTCAAACTGCAGCTTGAACACCCGCGTCGGGTTCGCATTGTCGTCGTTGTGATTGTTGTGGTGGTTGTGGTGGTTCGCAGCAGCAGCTGGCGCGTGAGGTGCATGAGGAGGCAGGCCGGCCACTGCGGCGGCAGCTTGAGCAGCCTGGGCAGCTTGGGCGACTTGTGCGGCCATCTGGGCCTGTGCTTGTGCTTGTGCTTGTGCCTGTGCCTGAGCTTGTGCGGCAGCGCCATCGTGTAGCGCCGGAGGGGCCACCGAGTTTGCCGCCGGTGCTTGCCCTTGGCCTTGGCCTTGAGCTTGGGCCGGCGGGACTTGCTGTGTTTCCTGGGCGGCGAGCTGGGCCATGTGAGGTTCAATGACTGTTGGCGGAGCTGTGGCCGTCGATGAGCCTTGGGCGACAGGTACCGGCAGTGGTCCCGTGGCAAGCGCCGTGTGATGCCCGCCAGCACTGCCAGTTCCACCCTGGGCTTGGGCGACTTGCGCGCGGACGACGGCGGTGCTAACGACCTGGCGCAGCTGCGACCGAACGAACGGACTAGGATGACGGTCAATAGCTGCCTGCAGAGTGGGCTGCATCGCCAGCAGGTCAGGGTAGATGTTAAGGGCCTGCTGCAGAGCGTGCACGCCCTGGGCGATCAAGTCATCGATAAGACGTGCCAGCGGCGGGACCGGCGGGTTGCCGGCTGTTGCGGGTGCAGGTGCGGATGCATCCAATGAAGGCCCCCCAGCTGCAATGTGGTGAGCACCCTCTGGCGGGTCCACCTGCATTGCGTTTTGTCCAGCACCCTGGGCGGCGCTCTGTTGGGCGGCCGTCTGCTGCTGGAGAGCTCCAAGTGCTTCTTGGGTGAGAGGCTGGCCTCCAGAGTGACCGTTGCTGTTATTGTTTGCGTTGTTTTGAGCTGCCGCACTGGCCTCGGCCATCGCATTATGACGCCGGGCGCGGGTGGAGTCAATGTGGACATCGGGTCCGGTCGACGCCGAGTCGGGGCCGACAGTGGCTGCAGCATTGGCGGCTTCTTCTTGCCTGAGGTGGTGTTGCGGCTTCCATATGCCGTGCTTGTTACGCCGCCAGATGATAATGGTTGCGTCATACGAGCCAGACACAATCCGTCCATAATTACCGCCGCCACCACCAGGAGGCAGCTTGGCACCTGTGAAGCGGATGTTTTCAGGGTTTAGCATGCCGTTGTCGTCATCGTCGTCAGCATCCTGGCCAGCGCCGCCTCTAGCAGCGCTGCCTCCATTTCGGTTGCTGCCGCGATGGCGACGCCGCAGGCTGGTCTGGTTAGCCGGGATCAATCCGTTTTGGACGGCCTCGAGGTATCGCTGGTCCATGCGCGCGGCCGCCTTTTCGTCCTCCTCGGCGCTGTATGGCAGATCGCCAAAGCCGGCCTGGACGGTGCGCACCAGGTTAGAGTGCGCGCTCAGGCTGGCCACTTCGAGTGAGGTGCGGCGGTCAAACACCTTGACCTGGTTGTCGCTGCTGCCCGACACAATGCGCCGGCCGTCGTACTGGACGCACGCAATGCCCTTGCTGTGGCCCACAAGGGTTCTAACGCACTGCTGCTTGGGCCAGTCCCAGATCTTGACATTACGGTCGCCCGAGGCGGAGATAATCTCGCGGCCGTGGATCTGGACAGCGTTGACAGCGGCGCTATGGCCCTCGAGGCTGCCAATCATTGTGTAAGCAGGCCTGAGGGGCATGCGGCTCAGGATGTCGTCGTCATCGTAGCCGTAGCGCTTGAGGTGGATAGGAACCGGGTTGACAGCGCCAGCACCACTTCTAGAACTTTCGCCGCCACTGCCACCTGCAGACGGCTTCGAGTTCGTCTCAATCTCGTAGCCCATGTCGCCCGGCTTGAGCGGCCGACGGTTGAAGATCTTGATCGTCTTGTCCTTGGAACAGGTCACCAAGATGTTCTTGTCGAACTTGACGTTGAGCACAGGCTCGCGGTGGGCACGGTGCAGCCGCTGGATGATCTCGCCTGTCGAGAAGCGCCACAGGATCACATTAGAATCACTGCTGCCCGACACGACAATGTCCTCTTCGGGATCGGAGTCGAACTGCAAACACAGCACGGAGCCACGGTGGCCCACAAAGGGCATGCGGACAAGACGGCGCGTGTGCAGGTTCCAGACGCGAATTGTACGGTCACGGCTGCCACTGACCAAAAAGTCATTGTTGAACTGAATGGTGTAGATGCACTCGCCGTGGGCTTCTTCGGGGTGGTCCGGATGCGGGAACTGGAAGTTGGTGTACTTGCCGAGCTCCCAGTTGGTCTCGAGGCGGCGGCGCATCGTGTAGAGGTGCTTCCAGTTCATGCGGTACTTGCCACTAGCTTGATCCAGTACCCACAGAGTCGGTTTCGGCAGTCCCCAGCGCACCGCGGCAGAGTCATCGGCCGTGGCCGGTGGTGGAGATGTTGCACGCTGCTTGCCCTTTCTGCTCGCAGAGTCTGGCGCAGACGCCGCTGTCGACACAGACGAGAACGAAGTCGTATATGGCTCCGGCTCTTTACTTGAGCCGCCGTTGCCAAACAGGCTGGACGTCTGCTGTTGGCCTCCCGCCGTCGAGTCAACTGCCGTCATGTCCGACTTCCACTGGTGCCGGTCTGTGGCGTCTAGCATCATGCTGTCCCGGTTGGCGCTGTCTGCAGTGCGCCGTGTCGAGGCAATCGCACGTCGCTTAGACAGATGGCCCTCGCTCGACTCGTCGTTGTTAACCCGCGGGCGATCGCGGTCACGGTTCATAATCTCCTCCCATCTCCGCAGCTCTGACTCGATGGTCTTCCAACCTTCCAAATAGTATAGACGCTCCCACAAATGACGGTCGAGTGCGAGACCATACCAGGCACGGCACGAACGCGCCACGGAGACGAGGGACAGGGGGTCAAGGTAACCGAGAATGTTCAAACATATCTCGGCGGGCAGATATCGGATGAAATCGATGTAGAGGCGGGGGCTGAGCTTTTGCACGATCTGGGCAATCGCACTTGTCGGCAAGCTTTGGAGAAGGGCTTCCGTGAGTTCTAGACGGTTAGAGACAATTCATGGAGATATAACGCCAAAGTAAGAGTACGCACGAATCTTGTTGGCGACAGAGAGTGAGGAAATGTGTTGTGAGATGGCTGGAGGCAGGCCGTCGGCATCACCGGAGGTTGATTTGCTCGTGACGGCCAGCGAGCCAGAGGCCGACAGCGGGTCTTCGGAGTAGCCCTCGTCCGGCTGTTGCGACCGGAAGGGATCCATCGTTAAATGTGAGTACTGTAGTGGTATCTAGAGAAGGAAATGAAAGTCCTGTGAGATGCAATGTTGATATCGATGGCGATGGAATGCCTGATGGTCCCGCAGGCTGAAGTCGCGATTCCGTCGATGCTGACGCGATCAGGTGGGGGTGGGCGTCGTCTGCCGCGTTTTCGATGTCCGTTCCTTTAAAAACGGCAATATTTATCGTAGACGGCTGCCATCAATGTCCGGTCTGGATCTGGTGATGCTCGATGTCGATACTTGGACATTGATGGTCGTGGTGGTGTGGCGGAACGGACGTGACGGTAGCCTGGCAGTCAGTGTGAGTGTGTTGCTGAGCTGCCTTCGGAAGGCAGGAGCAGGCTGGGATCGCCGCTTGGAGAAAGACTGAGCCAGCGGACAAGAGTGGGGCTGTTTAGGTTGGGCGCTGGCCAGGCTGGCCAATCAGGCGCTCGCATTGTTGCTGTGCGACTTTGTATTAAATTGCGACGGCCGCAAGACAACAACACGGCGACCTGGACACAAAAGAAAACAATTTGACAACAACTTGAGTGCCTGGACAACTCGGAACTACTTCTGGACTTCTTTAAGGTGTCACTGGCTGCCTGCTGGCCTCTAGTGAACGCCGTGCTACGATATGTACGCGCGTTGACCTACACAGGCTGTCTGTCTAGGAATCCCATTTGCACGTCTCTTTGGATGGCCTGGGCGCAAGTGTTGTGCCCCGCCCCGTCCTGCTATGTCGTCACGAGAGAAAAAAGGAAACAGATGCATTTAACGACCGTCGCATCTCGACATATTGACTGGCTGCGAGGCTCTCTGGCTCTGTTAGGAATCCGGCCGTTTGGTGGGCCAGGCCACACCTGCCGTTTCTCGGCGGCTAGCCTTATGGCGTATTGGCGAGGAAGGTGCGGTGGGTCAAGCGAGTCGCCAGCCTCTGCCGGGCCTTTATTTTGTCTGTTCACTCGGCATTCTGCAACACAGGAATGCATTTCACAGCCTTGTCGTCGGCGGCAAAGAAAGTGACGTCGACCGGCGTATGCTTTGTCAGTTTGTGCAAGCAGTCAGTGCTGCCCACATCACATATTGGATCGAGGAGGTTCACACTCAGACACTGTAAGAGAGGCTCCACTGGATCTTGCGGGGTTTACGGGAGACAAGGCAAGAGCGCCATAGCGGGCAATAGACTGATATGGAGTCGACGGAGGATTAAATAGATCGTGAACCTCATAATCGGCATATCTCCCCAGACATGCTCTAGGATGGGCAATCCGAGGCCGTAATGATGCAAATATCTCTGCTCATACTCCGTGCACATTATTCCATGGTCCCAGGGCCTGAGACATCTCCATACTTCCCACGTGACCACTGTTTACTGTGAACTGTTCAGGCTGGAACGGGTGAAACCTTTTGCTTTTTCTGTTCCTCGCTTTCGCTGTGTTCTGTCTGTGTTCTGGTTGCATAAACACACGGTTTCAATCCAACAGACAAGTTTCTGCCCGTCTGCCTGTCTGCCCGTCTACCCGTCTGTCCGCTCTTCTCCCACCTTCTTTTCCTCTCTGACAGCTTCTAGAATGCTTTAAATTGACTGCATCGCCGTCCGCCCGTTATTCCGAGAAAAGGGCCTTTCGGACTATTTGTGTGAGTTCCCATGGAACCCCGACAACCCACAAAGGCCCATCATAACATGGCGTACTATTCCTTTGTCATGCCTCTGGCTGCCCACTGCTGAGACACCGGCATCTTTGAGTGTGTCTCGGACGCCGAGTCGCAGCACCTCGACGGGTTCCCGGAACATCAAACAAGGTGGCCTGGGCGTTGAGAGATCCATACTCAGTATCCCGCATATTTATCAGTTCAACGTAAGAAAAAATAATAGTCGACAAATACGCACACGTCAGAGTACGTATCTTTGCTCTGTGATGCAGTGTATGCAGGCACATAATTTATTCTGTCAATCTGCAGGCACAACATCTCGTCACATCTTATCAGTCTACAAGTGTTCTCTGAAGGGGGGATAGAAGCCATCCATCTTCCCTGTTTTCCTCGTCGCGTGCGCGTCTGGATACACAATCGGGCTGCGCGTTGAAATGAGCTTGAAAACTCTCCTTTCTCAAAAGACCCCTGCTCCCATGACGCCTTTTCTGGTCCTTTTCGACTCGACTCTTGCCATATCCAGCGACCGCAATTAGCCTCGCCTTGTCACTGCACCCAAACAAAAGTCTGCACACCCAAAGATGCCCTCGCGTTAGATTGCGCCCCCTATTCTCTTCCTCAATCCATCCACATCCATCTCCATACATACCCATCCATATCCATCGAGTTTCTGGGCAGCTGCCCCCCTTATCGTTTCCCCCCACCCTGCAATCGAAATCGAAAGGGTAGAATGTTCTTTTTCTGCGAGAGAAGGCCCCAGAGAGCCAGGGTCGTCAGTCCGTCAAGAGACTAGCGTAGATAGTCGCAATTTGAAACGAAAGACGTTGACAGATTCAATGCTGAACACCCGCCCAAAACGACGCAACAGAAAGGAAGAAAAGGCAGAATATGCGGCACGGTACACTGTGCGCAGCTGGCCCTTCTTACTGTTTGTCGAAACGGCATCAAATGGCGCCAGCTGGTGTTCCGGAAAGCTACTAGCGCTTTCGATGCCCCTTTTCTAGGGCCCTCTAGCGCTCGCTATGGCCCGTTTCTTTCGCTGGGCGCCCCTGTGCCTTGCCCTGAATGTCCTTTCGTAGTCCTTCCTCACTCGCCTCAGTCCTTCCAAGTCCTTTCCCAAAAGACCCTGGGACAGTGCCCGTTGCTGCTCCGTGCACCGTAAGTCCCCTCACTGGCTCTTTCCTTCCCTGTCTTCCATGACTTCCCTGCCAGGAAGCTGCGCTCTGTTTGGACAGCACTTGCCTCCTTCTGGGCCGTGTTCCCCACTTGCCTTTTTCACCCCCGCCGGGCGCTTCTTCTCCTCCCCCCTCCCCTTTTTATGGATTTGGCCCGTTTTTGCCTTGTCACTGGCTGGGCAGCTACTGTATCGAGTCACCTGTGGACATCCCAAAACACCCTGAAAGCTGCATCCAAAAGGCCTTTCAGCAGAAAAGTCCTATTTTGCACACTGTTCGAGTGTTTCTGCATTGCCCGCCCCCTCCATCTTTGCCCAATGCCCCATAGTAAACTCCTTCGCCCTCCACTACTGTCACATCCACACAAATCTTCCCGACCAACCGCCCGCCTTGTCTCCCCCCCCCCTGATAATCCCATCCATCGTTCCTGCCTTTGCCTTTCTGCACCACTTCCTTTTTGAACGTCCCAAATTAAGAAAGGGCGACCCGACACAAAGCAACTTCACATACCCTTCTCAGCAGGTTCTTGCATCTAGGGCACGTTTTTCATTCCTACATCTTGCATCTTGCATCTCGCCTCTGTTTATCGGCGTTTCCCACCAGCTTCGTTTCCCCAGCCATCTTGCCCTCCTTCGCCGCCTTTTTCGATTTCGACACCCACTCGCCCTCACCCCCCGTCCTTATCTGCTCACCGATTCTGCCCGCCCACCGCAAACTCTAATCGCCTGCATCGACCTTGCATTTTCGGCATTTCTCTTTTTTTGTTCGTCTACGACACATGCTTCCCGACGACGCGACCGTTGACAAGATCGATTCTGTCCGTCTAGCGCTGCTGTCTCTTTAATCGCCCACCTTTCTTTTCGTACAAAGCTCTTATCGCCATCGCACGCGGCCAACGCTGGTCTTTTGTCGGCCCCTTCTTTTTACCTTGTCTGCCCGACTCGCCTCGTTCATTGCGACCTTGCCGGCGGCCCTTTGACTTCGTTTAACACGTTCCGTTCTCTCTTTCATCGACTTCTTTTAGACGTCCGACCGTTTCTTTTTTGTGCCTCGATCGTCCACGACACTGTCAACTGTCGTCGTTGCCACCAGACCCCACCAACCCGCCATTTCAATTTCACTTTCACCTCGCTTTCTCTCTTTCAACGTCGAACCTGAATAGAACACCGCCATAATACCCATATCCCGCCGTTTTCTTCTCAACCCTCCCGTCACTTCGACTTTACATCGCCCCCGGCGAATGGAGCAGCTATGGCGCATGCGCCCCTATTAAGAACGAATACTGCGCCGCTCTTTTCCAGCACAACCCCCGCTGTCGGTGCCGGCGCAAACGGCGGCGGAGGCCCCTCCCGGAACACAATGAGCGGCGCCGCCCCTCGCTCCAGCCAAATGTCCGGCTCCACGGCATTCATGTCCACCACCTCCCTCACTTCTCTCGCCAGCCAGTCCACACTGGCCAGCCCACCCGTCACAGGCCAGGTTGTCGCCACAAGCAACATTATCAACCAAAAGGCCGATGCCTCGCGGTCGCTCTACCAGATCTGCGTCTCCCTCAAGCAGCGCCTGACACAGGTGCCCGGTTTTGAGGGCTACCTGCAAGAGCTCGAGCATATCGAGCGCGATGTCACAAGTGGCGACCCCGTCGAGGGTCTGTGGCAGATGTTCCGGTCCGGTCTGCCACTGCTCGCCATCTACAATGCCCTCCAGCCAGAAGAGCCGCTCGTGCTCGCTCAGAACGACATGGAGGCGACGGAGATCAAGCGGGCCAAGATTGCGGCCTTCAAATTTATCCGGGTGTGTCTCACACAATTGAACATTCCGGCACCAGAATGCTTTGTGATCAACGACTTGCTCGGCACAGACACGACAGGTTTTGTCAAGGTATGTCCATATGCCCAGGTCCCTAGTTTAATGAGAAAGAACGTCTCCTAACATCATAGGTCACAACCGTTGTCAACCACGTCCTCGATCTCGCCAAGGAGCGCGGCCTCCTGCTGCAAGCCCAAGACGCGCCCGACGAAGAAACCGACGGCCAAGCCGCCTCGCAGCTCAGCTACCGTGACTATATTGTCCGCGAACTCGTCGACACCGAGCGCAAGTACGTCCAGGATCTCGAAAACCTGCACGACCTCAAGAAGACGCTCGAGCAGCGCGGCATCATCAACGGTGATGTCGTCCACCAGATTTTCCTCAACATCAACGCCATTCTCGACGTGCAGCGCCGCTTCCTCATCCGCATTGAGTCGACCAACTCGGTACCACAAAAGGACCAGCAGTGGGGCAACCCGTTTGTCGCATTTGAGGACTCGTTCAACATCTACCAGCCCTTTATCGCCAACCAGCGCAAGGCCGCCCAACTCGCCCAGAACTACTTTGACAAGATCCGCTCCGCCAACCACCCTGTCGCCTGCGATTTCAACACCCTCGACGGTTTCCTGCTCAAGCCCATGCAGCGTCTCGTCAAGTACCCGCTGTTGCTGAAGGATCTGCGCAAGAAGAGCGAGTTCGAGGATGAGCGCTTCGACCTGGACGCAGGAATCGCTGCCGCTGAGCGCGCACTGCAAAAGGCCAACGAGGCCGTCAACCGCGATCTGCTCGACGAGGCCCTCGAGGATCTCGTGAACCGCGTCGACGACTGGAAGAACCACCGTGTCGACCAGTTCGGTAAGCTCCTGCAGCACGGTGTCTACACTGTGGTCACCGGCAAGAGCGAGCAGGAGAAGGACTACGAGATCTACCTTTTCGAGTGCATCCTGCTCTGCTGCAAGGAGATCACTCCCAACAAGAGCAAAGACAAGAAGGACAAGACCAAGTCGACGGGACCCAAGATTCGGAACAAGAACGCCAAGCTGCAGCTTAAGGGTCGCATCTTTATGACTAATGTTACCGAAGTCCTCTTTTTCTCCCGCCCAGGCTCCTACACCGTCCAGATCTGGTGGAAGGGTGACCCGGGCGTCGAGAACTTTGTCATCAAGTTCCAGAACGAGGAATCCATGAAGAAGTGGGCAGCCGGCCTCGACACACAGCGCAAGCTCAACGCACCGCGCCCCGACCAGAGCCCCGAGCAGGCGGCACCCAGCTTTGCATGGATGCAGACCACAGCCGGTGGTGTTGGCGCCATTGAGAACCCCTACGCAGAAGATCCCGATGATGACGACGACTACCTGGTGATGAACCAACAGGCACAGCAGCAACAGGCACAACAACAGCAGCAGCAGTTCAACGGCCAGCCACTCCGCACACGCTCCGTCACAACCGAAAGCGCACAGTCTCTTGCCGGCATGATGCGCCAGCCGCCACCAAAATTCCCTCTGCCTCTTCTTCCCGGTCAACTCAGCCTCCAGACACAACAGCTGCCTCCCCAGCAGGCATCGTCGCCCAGTATGCGCGGCGGCGAGTCGTACTTCTCTCCCGTTGCCGAGTCGCCCGTGTCGTCGCGCACAAGCACAACATCCGGCTTCTTCCCGCCAGGTGCCGGCTATTCCTTCCCCAAGGTTGGCACGCCTCAGCCTAGCTGGGACGGCGAGACCAACCGCTACACAGCACCAGCAATGCCTCGTGCGCCATCACGCGACGGCCCCTCGCCCTCCAACGCTTACGGTATGGTCAGCGGTGGCCCCAACAACGGCGGCCGCAACCCGCGTGGACCCTCGATGCCTGTCATGTCGCAGAACCCGCAGACGCTGTCGCAACAGCAGCGCAGCCGCAGCTACAGCACACCCGACATCCAGAACCAGCCGGCGCGCAGAACACCTGGTGGCAGCCAGGGCAATATCCCTGCTGTCCCCGGCATCCCGCCGCACCTGCATCCGACGCACGAGCGCCACGACTCGACGATCCCGCGGTCCAACACGGGCAGCCCGCGCAACGACCTGCCGATCCGCACAAGCACACAGAGCCCCGGCGTGCAGACCAGCCGCCTCCAGCAGCAACAGCAGGCATCGCTGACGGCATCATACGGCGCCACCATGGCGCAGTTCCCGACGCAGCCCATCTACCCCCGCCAGACGACACCCGGCCCGACCAGCGCACCGCCAGCGACTCTGCAGCAGTCGCAGAGCGATCTGGGCGCGCCCTCGCCTCCTCTCGGTGCAGGCACCCCTGGTCTGGGCACGTCCGGCATGCTGGGCAGCTCCGATCTGCCGATCCCGACGCAACTCAAGGTCAAGGTCAACTACGACACGTCCAACTACATGACGCTCGTGGTTGCGTTCAACATTACGTACCAGTCGCTGGTGGACCGCATCGACGCAAAGCTGGCGCGGTTTACCAACAGCAGCATTGGCAAGGGCAACCTCAAGTTGCGGTACCGCGACGAGGACGGTGACTTTGTCAGCATCGAGAGCGACGACGACATCCAGATTGCCTTTATGGAGTGGCGCGACGGTGTCCGCAACATGTACAATGCGGGTGTCGGGGAGATTGAGCTGTTCTGCGTCGGCGACGGCTTATAATCGTGGTGTCTGTCCTCTTCTTTATCTCTTTTTCTCTCTTGTTCATTTCCTTCTTCTCTTTCATTTCATCACATTCTTGCTGGCTTATTTACAGATAAACTTTCTTCTTCACTGCATCGAGGGCGCATCCGGATTTCTTCCCTTTCATATTACCCGATTTTTTCCTTCTCCTGTCCATATCTTTATGTCTTCTCTTTCTCATATCCCCTCCTTTTTCTCTGGCTCTTCTCTACGGTTGAAGCATCATTTTTCTTCTTATTTTCTATCTTTTTCCACGGCATGGAATGTCAAATGCCGTTCATTTTTTTCCTGTTCTCTATCATTCATATGTTGTTTTTCTTCCTCATATACACAGACGTTTTTTTTTCTTGTCCCTCCTTATCGGCGTCGGGGAGTTCTATCCTTACTTAACATGTCCTGTTTTTTCTGCGTCGTTTATTTCCATGTCAACTCTCCTTTTTCTATGGCCGGGGAGATTGTCCTTTTGTTTGTCTGCGTCGTATTTTGCTATCTGGCTCCTGATTTAAGTTTACCCGTTTTCTCGCTCCCATTTGATTTCTATCTAGTCGTCGATTTTTTATTGCCCTCTTGAATTGAACAGTTTACTCTTAAGATATGAGCATCATACTCAGTTGTGCATGTCACATGACGTAGTTTGAAAGTGGTGGTGAAAAGGGGGGTTCGTTTTGACGGCCCGCGCTGTTGTAACATTCAAAATGTGCCCTGAAATCGGGGAAATCGACTGTAGCCAATCTAGCCAATCTCACACCTAATCTCGTCCACCTTTTGCCACCCCCGGGCGCTAAAACAGTTCTTGAGAGCCCCAAGAAAACAGCCAACCAGTGCCTTGCGTCCTGCCACTTCTGGTGTGTATGCAAGGTTTTGATCTAAACGTGTTCTGGGCTGCATGTCCTTTCGACGCGTTTACACCAAAAAAGCAATCGAGCATTCGACACATCACCAGACAACGACAACAGCAATTTGCGATAGCAACAGTCACACGATTGAAACGAATTTCTCAGAAACCTGAACTTGGAAAAAACAGTCGATTGAACACAAAAAGTACACCACCACCACCACCACCCACCATGGCCAGCCTCGACACGGAGAGGCTCAGCCTCGCGTTCCAGTCGCGACCAGACCTCGTCCAACAGATCCAGAAAGCAGCAGCCGACACGCCGGCGCGCGTGCCTTTGTTCAACAGCATTTCCAGCTACGTGTACGAGCAGATCCACGGCGCCGGAGGCGAGCCGGCGCATAAACGGCGAAAGGTGGAAGGGGATGGATCCAACGGACACAGTGCACTGCCGGCGCGTCAAGGGGCGTCGACACAAAACGGGCAGAACGGCGCCTCGAATGGGGTCGATATTGTGAGCGCGGCCGCCGCCGAAACAGTCTTGTTGGAAGTCAAGGACATTTCGGTGTCGATCCCGCAGCGCAAAAAGTACGACCTGTGCTTTACCAAGAACTACCTGTATGCACGGCTGGCCAACACGACGGCTCCAGTCTCGGGCATCGTCTACTCTTGGGCAGATATTGGTGAGTCTGGGCGGTCCTACAATCGCATTATGTTCACGCACTAACGACTGTAGAACACGTTTTCTACCTCCCTGTGCCGGAAAAGGCGCAGGTGCAGTACAACTACATCCTGTTCCCGCGGCACTCGGCGCTCGCATCGCTCTCGAAACCGCCAGCAAACGGTGCACCCGCAACAACCCCTGCGGCGCCCGAACCACTCGTCTTTACCGTCCCTGCGACAGCGCCCAAGCCAGGACAGGTCGGCGGGCCCTCGGCGGGTCTCGCAGCATCTGTGTCGGACTCGTACACGACACTCTTCCACTGGGCGATCGAGGGCCAGCTCCGGTCCGTCGAGAATGTCTACCTGTCGAAACAGCGCAACATCATTGTGGCCGCCGACCCCAAGGTTTTCCACTCAGCAGCGCGCCAGCCGTTCCGTCCAAACGAAAAGGCCGTGCACGTGCGCGCCTTCCGCGGCAGCAAGGACGGCTATCTGTTTTTCTTGCCGACCGGCATTTTGTGGGGTTTCAAGAAGCCCCTACTATTCTTACCGCTCGACCGTATCGTCGCCGTCAGCTACACCAACGTCCTGCAGCGGACTTTCAACATTGTCATCGAGGTCGACCTCGACAACTCCCAGGAAGCCGAAAACGAAATCGAGTTTGGCATGCTCGACCAGGAAGACTACGGCGGCATCAGCGAGACGTACGTGCAGCGGCACAACCTACAGGACCGCAGCATGGCGGAGCGGCGCAAGGCGAAGCGCGAGCTGGCCGAGAACGCACGTGGCGAGAAGGGCGGTGAGGGCGGTGATGGTCAAGCCAATGGCGAGGGCGTGCCCGACGACGGCCTCACCGAACTGCAGCGGGCCGAGCAGCAGCTTCAAGACGATGAAGACGAGGACGAAGAAGACTACGATCCGGGCAGCGATGGTGACAGCGACGGATCGGGCAGCAGTTCTGAAGAGGAGGAAGACGGCGAGGAGGGGGAAGGCGAAGAGGGTGATGATGACGACGATGAAGAGGATGAAGAAGGTGAAGGCGAGGAAGCCGAAGAAGGTGACGAGGAATGAGAGACGACACAGAGAACGAAAAGGCGATGACGAGTGTGCGATGAATGAGGAGGTCATTGAGATCTAGGTTCTGGTGTTCATGTTTTCCTTTCATATTATTTCATGTTGTGTATACTATGGTATTTATGGGCAATGATTTGATGGCGTTCAATGGCGTTTTACGCAATAAATACACAGTGCTCATCATTCAAGCAAATCCTGACAGCATTTTTAACAATAACACTTCTTTAGTATATTTTGATAAAATAATCGTGGATTGATTTTGTTGGATTGATTCTCGTGTATTTATTTATTATTTGGCAAAAAAGCAAGTCAGCAAATTATTACAGAAATATTTCAATAAATAAACAAAACAAAAAAAAAAGCCCCAATCCAATGATATATCATTCTTTTGTTCTTCACCTTGTTTCTGTCAACTATCACACCGCCCCCCTCTTCATATTACAAAATGAAGCTTGTCGGGTACCGTCCTTTTGCGGTTGTCGTTGTTTCTTCACACTCGTCCTCAGTGGTCGTACTGTGCGCGCTCTTTGAGTGGTGCCTGTGCCGAGTCGTGGAGGCAAAACTGGGCGGCCACGATGTGATTGCGTCTTCTGTGGACGTGCACGTGGTCGACAACGACTGCCACGACTCCCAGGACCAGGATGGCTCGGATGATGACTCTTCTGAACAGGTTGTCGACTCTGACGACGACGACGTCCTCGGCCACGGCGGGCTCAAGATGGGCGTCACTTGGCCGTACGAGTAGCTCGCCGGCGAGGGCAGCGGCGACGACCAGGGGACCCAGTAGGTGGTGCTGCTGGTGTCGGTGGTGGTGCTGCAAGATGAGGTGCTGGTGGTTGACTCACTGCAACTGGTCGGTGCCGAAGCGCTCATGTTGCAGACGGTGTAGAATCGACACGACACGGTCTGGAGTGTTGAGCAGGAGAAGGATTCTGGGCAATACAGAGAAGATCCTGGCGTGTCTACAGACGAAGAAGGCGACGACGACGAATATGTCTTTAAAGACGATGAAAATGTCTCCGATGACGACAACGACGATGACGGCGTCTCCGAGGTCGTTGTTGTTGATGATGCAACCGTGCTTATTTTCCGTTGCTGGCGCCAGATGCCGAGGGTAGTCACCACCGGGTCTGGACAAAACCGGATAATAGAGCAGACGGCATTCTGTTTGCGTGGACTGTTGTGATTTTTCTGTTGTGGGCTCTTCTGGCGGTGCTCATGGCCGGGCCAGTCGGCAGATGTCAAAGGAACGAGTTGGAGGAGTAGGGCAAGCAGGAGGACCGCCCTCAGAGAGCCCAGATGGGCATGAAAACCGGACATTGTGAGACGTCCAAGAAAATAAATCAAAACACAATGTGGTCGAAGATGTCTCTTTGAGATCTCAACAAAATTTAGGACCTGGAAGGACAGGCGTCTCCTTTTAAGGAGGGCACTTCAAATACTACAATCAAAGGAGTGCCTATTATTTGCTGTTGGTTGGTGATATCACGACGTTGCACGATGCATTACTGACGCGCAATTTATCAGCATCCATGCAGGTACAAAGTATACGGATCATAATACGGAAGACACAAGAAGGCACAAAACGGGGAATACAAAAGGTTACCATCAAATATTATTACCACAATAGGAGACGCACAAACAAAAACAGTTTGGAGGGATGCCAAGTCATATGGTTGTGGTCAGTCGAAAGTCATGATCTTCTCCTGTCCGTCCTTAAACGGAAAGTATACAGAGAGAGCGCGATGTAGACAACTGTCGTGCACGCTTCGTTGGCAATGATCTGTGTTTTTGTATTCTCGGGCCTTTTTTAGAGTGAGGTGTGTTCCGGCAGTGTGGTTATACATTTGTGTGTGTGTGTGGATGTACGCGTGCATTTGTGGTTGTTTTGTTAATCTTGTGAATATCCCAAGACGGACAATTCAGGTGACTGTCCACAGCCCACAGACTCCTTTCATCACCAACTCCCTTTTGTCGTCGATTTCTGTCACTCCCTCACAATTTCAAAGACCAAGCGTCTGGTGCGCGGGTCGTCCCAGGTTCGTTTGCCGTCAAAGACACTCAGTCCATTGTCAAGCTCGGCCGTGACGATGCGCCAGGTCGTGGAGGTACCGGCACTGAACTCGGCGATGAGTCGAGTAAACGTCTCCACATTGTGTTTAAACGTTGCGCGCTGGCCGACACTGGCGGTAGGCGTGCCGTCCAAGTTGCCAGTGGCCTGGCCAAAGATGCGGTCGCCGGGCTGGCCGCGGAGGAGAGTGAGGGTGTGCTTGAAAGCTGTCAACTGTTCCTCCCAAGTAAAGAGGTGCAGCAGCATGCCAAGCTGGACGGACGAAAAGGTGCCAACCAAGGGGTTGAGAGGCGACGACGACTCGGAAGGATCCTCCAGAATGTTGGCGGACACAATGGGCGTCTTGCCTTGCAGACGCTCCTTGTCCTTGAACAGGTCGTAGCCCAGGTCGACAAACGCTCCGTTGAGCTCCGCGCCGGCCACTCTTTCCGGCGGGACGCCGTCGTAAATCAGCCTGCGCTGGTCTTGCCCTAAACAGCAGCCAATATCTAGGAAGCGCCCTGGGGAAGAGGCGGCTGTCAATTCTTCGACAAGACTTTTGTAGAGCCCCCGTTTTGACAGGTTGAGCTCGAGGAAGCGAAACTGGCCGAGGCACGGGTAGGGATGGACCTCCCAGGCGCGGTTGCGCGTATCGACGACATGCTGGACGACGTCGGCAGAGGGTATTTGAGAGTAATTCTCGAGCAGAGCACGAAAATCGCCGTCGACCGTCGTCGACTCTTCAAACCACTTTTGGGCCGTTGTCGAGTCGGCACGCGGCGGGGCGAAAGAGGCCATATTGTGTGCGTGGGTGTGTCTTTGAAAGTGTATTTGTTAACTGACGAGGATGGACAAAGTCAAAAGCCAACCGAAGAGTATACGGATGTGAATGTAGATGGGATCGTTTCTTGCGTCCTCTGCTACATTATTTGTTGCCGGTTCGGTGCCGGCTTTTACAATTGGCAGTCAGCATTTACCATGTATAGAAGTATGGAGAATAGCGCATCCTGCATGGCCGATACCGCGATCCGAGCCGTGGGGGTGTCATTGGCGGTCATCAAGTCATCAAGTCAAAAATGGACCAAAAAAATAATAAAGCGGTCAATCAGATAAAGTAGCGAAAACATTAAAATTCAAGTCTATTAACAAATGAAAGTATTACTATTAGGTGTAGATGTTTTCTCCTTTCCTCCTTCTTTTTTTTTTTTTTTTGTCAATTTTGTGCTTTTTTTATTTGTTTTCGTTCCCCTCTTATTCCGACAGCCACTTTGAATCTTTGCGGACCCAGTCCTCGAAAGACGTCACACCCGGCGCCTCGCCCTGGCGAGCGGCAATGTCGACGCCGTAGCCGTCGCTGTCGAACCACTTGAACATTGTCTGCATGTCGGGCATGAGCATCAAAATCAGCTTGCCGACGATCCACCAGGCCCAGGGCACGGGCTTGCCGGTGATGCGGGTGATGATGGCACGTGCCTCGGTCAGCGTCAAGCTGTCGCCGGCCAGACCGATGGCTCTGTTCGTGTAGGGCGAGGTGGATGTACCCGCCGTAATGTCCTTGAGGGACGCCTGGATGGACGCCGCCGCCCACTTGCCAATGTCGTTGGTGGACACGAGCTGCAGCTTGGTGTCGGGGCGCATCGTGATGGACGACATGCTGGCAAATGCGCCGGCCACAAAGAGGCCCGGGTTGTAGTTGTCCATGAAGGCGACGGGGCGCAGCACGGTCCAGGTGGCCGACGTCGTCTTGGCTGCTTCCCGCAAGTGCAGCTCGACGGCGTGCTTCTCCGCAAAATGGTGCACTTTCGTGGGCGTGGTCCAGCTGCGCTCGTCGCCGCCGCGGTCGACGCTCGAGTAGACAATGTGGCGGACGCCGTGGGCGAGGGCGGCGTCGATGAAGGGAATGGCCTGGGGCTCTTCCTTGGGCGGGACGGTGATCAAAAACAGGGCCGACACCGACTTGGCGGGCAGCTGGGCAAAAATGGCGTCGGGCTTGAGCTGGTCGCCCTGGACGAGGCGGATGCGAGGATCGGAGGCGGCCAGAGACTGGGCACGGGGTGTGGACGTGTCACGAGTCAGGGCGTGGACAATTAGTGAAGAGTCGTCGCTCTGGAGCAGCGACTTGACGACGGCAGCGCCCTGCTTGCCAGTAGCGCCGACAACGAGAACGGAATTAGCCATTATTGTGTAAGTGGGTGTGGTTGTATGGGAATAGGACTATTGGAAGGATTTATGGGGAGGATGGGTGAGATGGGATTAGATGAGATTAGATGGGTGTAAGTCAGATTAGATATGGTGGTGTATGATGTCAGTGTTGAAGGATAAGTTGGGAGCGACGTGGTGGTAAATTATTGAAGATGAAAAGATGAAAAGATGTGAAGATTGGAAGATTGGAAGATTGGAAGATGTTATGAAGATGATGATTGAAGCAGTTGTGAATGATGATGGTCTTCTTTCATTTCATCCCTTCGAAGGCGAGGGGACGTTGACATTTTTGTACTCGAACGATTCTACCAGACTATGATAGATGGGCCTCACTAAGTTCCAAAAGTTGATACTTAAGACACTTCAGCCGGTCCTGGGCCGTCTACGTTTTTGGCGAGATTGCACTAGAGAAGGACCGTTCAGGTACGGACCAAGGCAACATTGATTGCGCATCGTATCTCGATGCCACGGAAAGGTTGAAAAAAGAAGTCGAGGAAGAAGAATATTGCAAAGCAGAAACGGAGCAGAACGATGGAGAACAAAGTGGAACTGCGTGGAGAAGCGGATGAACGACAGACGAAAGAGACGAAAAGAGACGAGGCTGCCAGTCTTTCGGAGACGGACATCAGTACATTCCTGTTTTTGTTCTAGTCTCCGGTATGAATTGCCCGTTTGGGCAGTCTGGAGTTCTCAACGACCGCCGAGTCGTCGGAGGAGACTCTTTTTCGCTGGGATTACAAATGGGCCGGATGAAGACTGATGTAATCGACTGCTGGTGGCGCTGGCGCCAGCATGTGCGCCAAGCCATATTTTGTCAGCAGCCCCCTTCCAGCCCTCGTGGCGGCTCGTGGCGTGCAAGGTTCGGATGCGATTACACCCCTAAATGGAAGTTGTAGTGGGGCATCTCCAGTCTTATCATTCCTTCAGCCGTGTAAGTCGGCGGTAGACTCACAGACTCTTCTGACAAAACATCTGTACCGTATGGTAACTAGATTTCCTGTTTGCCGCCGTATTGTTATCCATCTTCTGTTTGCTTTCCAATATGCAGCATTACGTCACTGGGAAAGTGAACCATCAAGCAGAGAGAGAGGGAGACTGGGAAGAAATCAGTCGCTTAATCGGCGTCACTGAAAAATGGCTGTACCCTTCGAAGTGCCCGTCGCAATTTCTAGCCTTGAATGAGAGGAATATGCAGTAACATCCTACTTTTAAGGCTGAATATCAAAAGTTCAGCGACATACACAGTAAATGGATATATTGAACCCCCTGCCAAGAGAAGGGCGTATAGGAAACTGCACAGCTTGTTATGGGCGTGTGCTTGGCCAAGGGATGTGGCGTGCTAGTGGGCGGGTCTGTCCCCGGTCGCTATCGCCGTGTAAGTGATGGACGTAAGTGGATGCTTGCCAGCACTTTTTTTCTCTTTCATCAACACCAAATCAATGTATTACCCTCATGAGCATCTTTGGCGCTTTGAGAACACATTAAAAATTACGGATACTGGTCCAATTATGTAGCGTTCATGCTTCTATCATCTTGTATATTATTGTGCTTTGCCTGACTGTCTCTCCTATCTCCGTCACCTCTCTTTAGTCTGTCTATCTGTTCATTACTTCATTCCTCATCACGTCGTCTGTTCGTCTCTCTCAACCCCCTACTGCTTGCTAGAGCACGAGCCGGCGGCAATGGTCTTGTTGGTGGGCTGGGCCAGGCCCAGGCAGTTGGCAATCTTGTAAAAGACGTCAATGTTGCTGTAGGTGCCGCTGAACGTCTCCTGGCAGGGGCCCCAGGCGTAGACGGGCACGTCGGTCAGCGAGTGCACGCCCTGGGCCTCGTCGGTGGGCAGGGTGCCGTTGACGACGAAGCCGTCGGGGTTGTCGTAGCTGGAAACGTAGTTGGACGAGCCGGAGGCGGGCACGCGGCTGCCCGTCGTGTTGAGCTTGTAGTTTTCGCGGTGGTCCGGGTTGCCGCCCATGCCGGCAGCGATGACATAACGAGGATCCCAGTTGACAGGGAAGTTGGGGCCCGTATTATAGCTCACATCGGGCTGCTCGACCATGTACTGCGACAGGCCCGAGTTCTGGTAGACGCCGACGGCGTTGCGCTTCTCGCGCTCGTCCTCCTGGGCGGCCATGTACTTTGTGTCGGCGTTGCCAAAGACGTCAAAGCCGTGGCCGTGGTCGGCCGTGACGACGATGAGCGTGTTGTCGAGCTCGCCGAGCGCGGCGAGCTTCTCGCGCGTGGCGCGGATGGTGTCGTCGAGCTCCAGCAGGTCGCCGAGGGCGCGCTCATAGTCCAGCACGTGCATCTGCTTGTCGATGGAGGCGGCCTCGGACATGAGGAAGAAGCCCTTGTCACCGCCGCGCGCGTGCAGCACGTCGATCGCCTTCAAGGTCATCTCCTTGAGACCGGGCAGGTCCGTGGCAGCCTCGCTCTTGCCCGCCGGGTCGTTCTTGAGGCTCTTGAGGTTGTCCGTGAACACGTTGCGGTCGATCCACACGGGCAGGTTGGACTTGCAAAAGATGCCGAGCGCCTTGGACGTGTTGGACGCGGCCTCGAGCGCCGTCTTGTTGAGACTGACACTGTACCCCTTGTCGGCAAACTTCTTGTAGTAGTCCGCGCCGAGGTACGAGCCCGAGCCGTTCAAGAACTGCTCGGCGCCGCCGCCAAAGTACGCGTCCGGGCCGTCCATGGGCGTCCACGAGTAGTTGGTGAAGCCGTTGAGCGCCTGCTCGATCAGCGGCCCATAAGCGTAGCGCGAGCGCGTGTGCGCCGTCAGCGCAATGGGCGTGGCGTCGGCAATGAAGGCGGTGGAGACGGCGCCCCAGGCCGAGCCCCAGATGCGCTTGAGCAGCTCGACAATCGTCTCGACCTTGGGGTCGTCGTACAAGTCGGGCGACGAGTCGGCATAGACGCTGGCCACGTTAGGGATGACGAAAGACATAATAAAGACGGAGGACGAAAACCCACCCCATGGCGTTGACGGTGCTCTTGTGGCCCGAGTAGAGCGCCGACGCCGAGTTGGCGCTGTCGGTAATAAAGCTGTCGATCGAGTGCGTCATCTGGTGGCCCAGGATCGGGAACTCGTCGAGCTTCAGCAGGCTCTGGTACTTGCCGTTGATGGCCTTGTGGCCCAGCAGGCGCGCCGCCGTGATCATGTTGGTCGTCATGCCGTCGCCGATAAACACAATCACGTTCTTGGCCCGCTTAAAGTCCGCAACCGGCCGCACCACCCACGTCGCCGTCGTCGTCTGGCTCGTGTAGTAGTTGAGCGTGACCGTGTACGTGCCGGGCTCGTAGAGGGCGACTCTCCGATAAATCTTGGACGCAACGTTGACCAGCGACGCGTTCTTTGCGTCCTTGGCAAACAGGTCCTCGTACCACGAGAACTTCCACGTTTCGAGGGTGGGCTCGTCGATAGAAAAGAACTCGGCAATCGACTTGGCCTCGCCGCCCTCCTTGGCAATCGTCGCCGTAAACGCCTCGTCCGGCACGCCGCCGTTGAACGCCTCGCTGCCGTTGACCGGCGCGTGGATCTCGAAGCGGATGTCAAACTGCTGGCCCGGCAGGAAATCCTGCTGGTCGGGCGGCAGCACACAGCCCAGGCTCGGGCATGTGCCCAGCCGCTGGTACGTCTGTGCCGACACCGACACGGCCGAGGCCACAGCCAAGAGGAGGGCCTTGGGGAGCATGCTGAGGGTTGGGAGTAAGGTAGGGGACAATGATATTTGGATGATGGGAGAAAAGAGAGACGAGAGGAAGTAGCCTGCTTGACAGCACTGGTAGTCCGGAAGCTCTGTAGCTCTGATAGTCTGGTAGCTCTGACAGCTCGGACAGCTTCATGCAGGGAGAGAAGGGATCGGGCACATAATATATATACAATTTACCCTGCAATCCCGATGCCACGGGCCAGGCTGCAGATCAGAGTTGAGAAGGCGAGCGGGCGGGCAGAAAAACATGCGAGCAGGCCGAACTGCGGAAAGACTTGACAAGACTTGATAGGACTTGCGTCGTCAGACTGCCCCATCAGAACATCCCCGATCCTTGACCACATGGGGGAAGCTGGAGACTGGAGACTAAACACTGGCGACTGCAGACTGGAGATGGCTACGGAATTCGGTCATGATCGTCTCCAGCAATCGTCTGCAGCACGTGTTCGCGATGGTGCCATGGTGATCTTGCCTGCCCCGCAGGATGGAAGAAAGACAGAGAGAAAATAGAAGGAAGTGAGAGTGATGTATGCACATCCGTATTGCCTTCCTGGGACTCACCGAGCGGTTGATGTGCATGCACAGGTCGGCGTGCGTCGTACCTACAATACCAAGACCTTCTTGGCAACTGTTGGATGTAGCCTTGGCTTTCGTCTGTCCTTCGTTTTCTGTCTTTAAGTGTCTTTTCTCTCTTTTGTTTCCTTCTCCAGTCGCCTCGCTCCCCTCGTTCTCTCGGAGCTCTTGCTGGTTGTGCTCCTCCAGTCGACTACGCCGCTTGGCGCTGCCAAAATACCACAGCCAAGCCGCCTGGCGTTCGTCTTGGCTGCCACAACGTGCTTTGGACGACGGTAGTGACTGGCCGGAAAGAAGCATTGCCAAGCCTGCAAAAATACTGCACAAGGAAGGTCGGGAGAACGAAAGAAAAAGATATTGAAATCGAAAAAGAAGTGAGGAAAAACAACGAAAGAAAGAAAATCGATTGATTTAACGCACGAAGTTGAAAGCGACGTAAATACGATGGTTGTACTAAGTGAATGCACGAGGGGAAACAAGGCCGGAAAGCAGGGCGGACTAGAGCGGCCGAATGCGGGCCCAAAAGACCG
The DNA here is from genome assembly GCA_021396245.1 of Sporothrix humicola. Taxonomy (NCBI): domain Eukaryota; kingdom Fungi; phylum Ascomycota; class Sordariomycetes; order Ophiostomatales; family Ophiostomataceae; genus Sporothrix; species Sporothrix humicola. Next base: position 5,908 of record WNYE01000054.1, on the reverse strand, counting down.
CGTGGGCAGCTTCATTGGCGCAATAAAAGATTAAAGATAAAAACGACAAAGCTCAAGATAAAGGTTTTGAGCGACTTTTCTGTATTTCGTCACGAGTGGGGTTGTCGTATGGGCCGTGGTTTGTATTATTCAAAAAGTAAAAGTGAAAAGAAAGAGTGAAAAAAAAACACGAGGCAGGCAAAGCGTACTGTTCTAACAGAAACCAAAAGGCATTATCACAGTTCAACCATAACATGTTGCACAGGTATCAGCCATGTTGCAAGCATCTGATAAACAGACAGCAAGATTATCGTGATCTGCAAGGTCCTGCCGTGGTGGATCAGGCGTGGAGATGTCTGTGCCCATGTCGCATGTACTCCTTGTTGTGCCTCGGCCACTGACTCCTGTTGCGCAGATGAGACTGGCTGTAAACAATGCACACTGTTAAACATACATTTCCTGATTAAAAGATGAAAGAACCATGATAAATGAACGACGTTATGTGACAATAGAGAACAAACTCCATACCAAGCCGAGAAACCGCTCACCAAGCCGGCGCCACGATGTGGCGTCGCCATAGCGCAAGGAAGTGTTGTCTGGCAATATGCAAGAGTACGAGGACTTGGAAACGGTAATTTGTAAAGGGGTTCTGCTTCCTCGTCAACACTGACAGAGAAAAAAAGTAAACATGGACATGACAAGTGGCGGACACAGACGTAGGATGTAAGATGAGATTTAATATGCAATGTATCCAAAATATAGATGGTATGGTAAAATATGCTAGAGTATGTACGATATTAGAAATCAGAGTCGAGTCTCTCTCGTCATGTTATTATGTTATCGGCCTGCTTCGCAGTCGTGACGGCAGTGTGCCTGCTACGCATCTGTTCAGAGTGCCGGCCCCTCCCACCCGTCCCGGTGCAGCCGCCCAAACCACGACTGCTTGTGCTGGAAGGTGATCTCGCGCTGCTTGTTGAAGCCGCCGCGCTGCAGGTGGTCGATGAAGCGCTGGTTGTCGACGCGCGGCTCGATGCAGACGCTCATGCTGCGGTAGTCGCTCGTAAAGATCCACTGGACAATGGACGACAGCCAGAGCGGGACGCGGCCGCGGGACCACTCCTCGCCGACAAAGACGTGCAGCCCGCGGTCGAAATCGTCGGCGGCCGCCCCGATCAGCAGCCCCAAGGTGTCCTCCTTGACCCAGTAGAGCTCAAAGTAGCCAAACGGTACACCGTCCCAGAGGCCGATGACGGGGAACGAGTGGCGGCTGGCGAGGGCGGTCCGCAAAAACTGCGGGGAGTAGTCGCCCCAGAACTTGTGGACGCGGGGGATGGCCATCCACTCCTTGATGAGCTCGTTGTCGGACAGGGTGGCCAAGTAGGCGGCGCGGTCGGCGGGCGGAGAGGACGGCGTGCCGCCTGCCGGATTTTCCCTTGGGCCATAGTAGGGGACGGGCCGGGGCGACACCGAGGCGACTCTGAGGGACAGGTACTGCTGGACCGACGGGATATACCTGTTGTAGAAAACCTCGCCCATGCGCGGCGGGCGCGGGCGGGCTGGATGGCGCACATTGCCCGTCATGGTATACCGCAGAGGACTGGGCGGGTAGTAGGTCGGGAGGTGCGATGTGGAGTAGAAGGGGCCCATGGGGAAGCTCTGGACGGAGGCCAGCATGGGAGGGTGCACTGCGGCCGAGGTGCCGGCCGGGGAAGGACTCAACGAAGGAGCAGATACGGGGACCGCAATGTTGGTCGTCGCGTGCGTCAAGGTCAGACTGTCGGCCGCCTCGTCGAGTGTGAGCGTCTCCTTCTTGGCGTTGTCACCTTCCGTCACAGACAGCAGTCCAGGCGACGCTGGCCGGCTCGTCATCGGTGACCCAGGGAAGGATGACAGACTGCTCCCGCTCAGCCCGCGACTGTGGTTGTTGCCCGTCCTGACCGGCTGCAGCGAGAACAAGAACAGCTGCGGCGGGATCTGCCAAAACATGCTCCGCGACACGTACATGTGGTCCCACCCGTCGTCGTCCTTAAACTCCTCGCTGCCGCTCGCACTCCCACCACTCACGACCGACGACTCCAGCGTCGCAATCAGCCCCATCCGCTCCAGCTTCGGAATCAGGTTGCGCACCCGCAGCATGCCGTCCCGCTTGATGCGGATGCGCCACTCGCCGCGCGGCCGCCCGTCGACGGGCGTCCCGCTCGAGTGCGACGTCGGCGGCAGCAGCACGTCCGGCGCAGGCTGCTGAAAGTACCAGTAGAGCGACACCCAGAGCATCATGGCGGCGAGGCGCGTCGGGCTGGCGGCCGGCTTGAACTCGGCGCTGCTGGGGTTGTTGACCGACGACAGGAAGAGGGAGTCGCCCTGGAGGGTGGGTCGACGGAAAGCATGGACATGCCCGCCCCCGGAGCCACTGCTCGAACCAGAACCAGCTGCGCTGGTCCCTTCTTCATCTTCTGTATGGAGCACGATCGTCCACCCCACCGGGTACGGCGAGTGGTGTGGGTTGAGCTCGTTGGACTTGAAGAGCAGGCCGGCAAACACGGGCACGACGGTAAAGTGCTGCCCGTCGGGCAGGTGGACGGTGGAGTTGACCATGGGCACAGCTTTGGTGGCTTGTGAAGAGAGTAGAGTCGAGCAAAGGTTTTCGGAGAGTGAGGTCGAGAAGTGAAGGAGCTCGGGATGCGTGCTGTGGAGTTTATCAGCTGTTGCCCAACCTAGATCTCAAGTGCCTGTCAGCCTGTGTCGCTCCTGCCGTTGTTGAGCTCGCTTTATGGTGGTATGAAGTGTCGTGAAGCTGAAGAACAACAAATGTTTTGACGTCTATGCTGACTTGTCGCCGACGCCGGCGATGGGTGGTATTATCTGTGCAACGTCGACTACATCATACAGCCGACAGTGTCGCTCGTACCTCGAGATGAACCTTGCAACAAACTTGACTTAACACGACCAACGGCAGCACCACAGATCTCCCGTCATCCGTCCCTCCCAAGTGGGGCCAATTACGTTGCAGCTGTTGTCCCCCACTGTCGTCCGCTGTAATTCTTACTATTTTTTACTCTACTTTTTGCTGTTGTTCACTGTTTTGTCTTCAGCTCCCCTCTATTTCTGGTTGTCGTAGTGGGGTAATCGCGGCTAGCGTCGCCTGGCGTCGCCTGGCACAGGGAACAGGGCGAATAACATTGCATAACATCAGCCCTGTGTGACAGCCCTGGTGACGGGCGATAGCGGTGATAGCGAGCGGATAGCGCCATCCCACGCGCCAGGCCACTTGCCGCAGTGGCATGTTGGCACGAGATGTCTGCAGATGCGATGGCGTGAACATTCACGCTCTAGTCAGCGCTCTAGACTGTTTACTGAGTGCTGCGATCTCCTTGATCTTCCACTTCCCCTCATGCCTCCATCCTCCCTGCGTCTGTTCTGCATCGTCCTCCCACGATGATTGGAAATGCGACGACGTTCATTGATCAGACAAACAGCCATGATCCCCAAGTCCAAGACATCCAAGACAATACAGGCACACTCCGATCTCTTCCTGTATCTTTTTTTCTTTTTTTTTTCGTCATACTTTATTTTGTTGGCGTCCGTCCCAGCCTGACACGCCATGCGACGGGACCGCCGACAGCCGATAGCAACTGCCGTCCTGTCGTTCCATCGCTCGCGGCATCCTTCCACTGTAATTACACTGCACGTGCATCAACTCGCATTCAAGATCGGCCATCACAGTGATCATGACGTCTCGGTCTCCGAGATATCTTCTTTAATGTGAATTTAAATCTTGACATCGCTATGTATGCGTCTATGCTAAATCAATGCTCCTCGTATGCACTCACTTCTTCTTGTTCCCTTTGGCTTCGTCGGCATCCTCTTCGGCGTCTTCTTCCTCGTCCGCCTCGGCCTCTTCTGCCTCCTCGCGCTCCTTCTTGGCCTTTTCCCGCTTCACCTCTTTCTCCAAGACCTTTTTCACCTTCTCGCCGCCCAGGTCCTGCGCCTCGTCCCAGTCGACATCGTACTCGTACGCGGCGCTGCGGATCTCGGCTCGCAGCGTGTTGGCCTCCTCGACCAGCCGCTCCCACCGCCGCACGTCGAAGCCGCGGCTCTCGTACAGCGACGTCTGGTGCCGCGACACGGTGACGTTCATTGCCGCCTTGTAGCTGAGATCCCTTGAAATGAACAAGAACCAGAAATAGCCGCCCAGGATCAGCGCCAGACTCGCCAGGTACGTCACCGGCTCCATGACGTCCCAGCCGTAGTCCGTCATAAACGTCAGGTAGTACACCGCGGCCCACCAGCCGGCCAGCGCGCCGAAGCCGCCCTTGGCCAGGTTGCGCGCGCTCCGGTGCGCCAGCGCGTCGCACTCGTGCTTGATGGCCGCCTGGCGCTCGAGCTGGCGGGACAGCCGCCGCAAGCGCATCCGCTGGTAGTACGTCCGGTCCGCAAACGAGGGCACGCTCACCCGAATCTCGGTGGCCGGCGGCTCGCCTTCAATGACAATCGCAAACTCGCGCCCGCGCGCCGCCTCCCGGATGAAGTCCCCCATCTCCGTGCTGCTGCCCCACCGCACCCAGTCCTTGTCCGCGTCGTGCCGCTCGGCCGCTTCGTGCCCGAGGCCGGAATAGGCGGCGACGTGCGAGCTCTTGTAGTCCCCTCCTTTCCTTTTGTCTTTGCCACCCTTTTCCGTGTCGTGCTCCCCCTCGGCGCCCGTCTCCTCCGCCCAAAAGTACACGTTGGGCGGCCGCTCCCGTCCTTTGGCGTCCACCACCGGCGGCAGCTCGGCCTGGATCAGGCGCTGCACGTACGAGAGCGGCTGCTGCGGGTGCAGAAAGAGCGACAGCGGCTCGATCCGCGTGTGCATGTTCTTGACGCTGCCGTCGCTGTCGTTGTCGTTGTTGTTGTCGCTCTTTTCCTCTTCCTTTTGTTCCGCCATCTCCTTTTCTTGTCGTACGCCCACCGGTAGGGGCAGTGTAAACTTTAGTAGTCGGTTTGGTGTAGTCAAAAGTTTGCCTGGTCTGTTAGCAATGTTCTAAAAAAAAGATAATGTAGGTAGAGGGCAATTACCCTTCGCGTGAGACGTCTCCGTCTTATCGGCCGGCGGCTTCTCTGCATCCTCGCGGTGCCATGGCCGCTGTGCCTGGTGAATCCGCGCGCGCGAGTGCTGCTCGTCCGAATCCAGCCGTGTCGCGTTCTTCTCGCCGTCTTCGCTGGGTGGTTTCGACGAAAAGGGTCGAAGGAAGGGTGACAGGGTCGGCCGCTCTATCGTCACGATTGACGTCCGCTGCACATTTCGCGCCGCAGCACGCGACGTCGCGACCAGCAGCCGTGGCGGCAGCCACCACACGCCGGCCATTGTAAGGGTGTTATGCAATGCGATACGGGACGAATAGTTGGTGATGATTTCTTCGAATTGCTATACCAGTCGTCCCGTCCTTTGTTGCAGTGTAGAGGCGAGTATTGAATCAAAAGATTGAATAGCTCCCGATTTCTGTCTCTGTCAAAATCGTGGCACGCGCCTGTCAATCCAGGGCGGCCGCCCTGTCGTGCGCCAGGAACGCCCACCACCCAAAATGACGTCATGACACGGATAGCTCCACGAAGCTCTTATCAGGGCTCCTGGTATAGACACAGCACCTTCTGACATACAGCCACAGCACCCATACAAATCATTTGCGCTAAATACTAATCAGGCATAGCTTATCGCTTGACGGCCCACAGGGACTGTACGATTATCGCAGCGCCTAAAAAACAATACGACCCTCTGTTTTTTTAAGCGTACTCGCTGTATTCTCTGTATTCTCTGTATTCGCCGTATTCGCTGTATTCGTTGTATTCGTTGTATTCGCTGTATTTAATCGCTGGTAAGTGCTGTAAGTGCTGTAAGTGCTGTAAGTGCTGTAAGTGCTGTAAGTGCTGTAAGTGCTGTAAGTGCTGTAAG